>JADLZK010001545.1:0-152932 GCA_015847255.1 Hyparrhenia diplandra | reverse complement strand
GTCTTGTGTACCATGCGTAGTTGTTATACCAATAAATAAATACCACTGTTATGTTATGTAAAAGGAATTTGTATGTCGGATTATCGACTTTTGTAGCCTTTTTGAGGACCGTAGTCTGCAAGAACATCTGCTCTGCTCAATTACCCTGTAGTCTTGGCCATGTGCTCGTGTTAATAAGCTTACCCTCTTCATTTTCGTCTTCATGCTGGTGTACAATATGAAATACTGTTTCCAGGCCATTGCGTTATTTTCATTCGAAATGGATTATCTATTCTAATACGGGCCTATAACTATACTGGTGCACCATTTCGAATTTTTGTAGTAAAATAGTATGAATACATAGCTACATATACATAATTGTACATTACATATTTACATATAAATTTAGCCATAATCATTTCAAAAACATATAAAAAGCTATGTGTATAATTCAACAAATCTGTAAAAATTTACTCCATCCCAAATTATAAGTCGCTGCAACTTTTTGTGGAGAGTTAAAACATGTTAAGTTTGACCAATTTGTATAATAAATATTATTATCAATCATATTTTCATAGTATATATATTTGATGTAATAAATATTTTAGTACTCTTTATAATTTTAGTCAAATTTAAGATGCTTTGACCCCCTCGTTGCCGTGATGGCGCCATGGGAAGAGAGGGAGGAGAACCGATTAGAAGGCGGCGTTGGGGTTTGCTACAGAGGAGAGCTCTCTCGGGGGTGTTTCGCACTCGCTGCTGGAAAAGACAGTTGGAGAAAGAGAGCAAGGGGTCGGTGGAGAGGACAACACCAGGTTTTGCTTTTTTTTTTTTTTAGATAATAATGGAATCCAAAGTTCTGACTTTATCGCTCCTCTAGAAGGAAGAATCGGGTCATTTATTACAAACTCACATCAAAAATAAAAATTATGGAACCAATCATAATGTCCAAGAGGATAAGAGAAACTCCACCCATGAGAATTGAAAAAACATGACGCTAGTTTTTTTAAAGAACTGGAGGGGCCAGGGCCCCTGCAGGATACTTTTATTGAACAGAGAAATTACAAGTTCATGAGTACAAAAGAGAGTTCAAAATTTAAGAAACAAAGTACTCCCTCCGTCCCAAAATAAATGACGTTTTAAGCTTCCCGAGAAAACATCTACCGGCAATTATATATTAAAATAGAATTAATATTTATATTACATAATTAGTATCATTGGAAAGATCTTTTGATCTAGTTTTTAACAAATTTATTTAGAGATTTAAATCTTCTACGTATTTTCTACAAATCGAGTTAAACTTGTGGCACAAAAACCCAAAAACGTCGTTTATTTTTGGGACGACGAGGGGAGTAGGAAACAAAGAAAATAAAACTAAACACAACGACTAGATCATTTCTAAAGATTGCAGCCATCTACTGCTATGACACACGGTGATTTTTGAGACCACGCCCACCTAAGTATGGCGCGTTTTTATTAAGCGGTGTTGACAACACCAAAACAAATACAAATAGCAGTCCCGATAATACCGTGATTACCAACGAAACAAAAAGAAGAAAGAAAAGCTTAAAAACAAGACAAGAAGAAATAAAGTGCAGCCGCTAAGAACTGAGAACAGCAAGACCGACAAGAGCCTCAACAAATGAAAGCAGAGGGACCAAGCCTGTGCAGTTCCTGAAGCTCCACCGTCATTGGTGACGCGGTCAAGCCAACTCCCCACCGAGCAAGGACACATTCAGGTCCAAAGCTGAGACGCCGAGCCCCCATTGAGCAGAATGTTTAGGCACTACTGCTTGTATTCAGACATGTCACCCTTAAAAGCCCTCTCGAATTTGGACTCAATCTCGAATCCACCTCTTTTTCTTGGCACACGGTGATCAAACTTATCGCTTTCTGGTAGCATCAGCAACATTCCCCTTTGCACCCTTGCACATCGACACAAATCGTGTAATAACCACACAAAAACCCATCTGCTTGGGAGGATCAAGGGCAGGCGGGTGGCACGCTCGGGAAGCGGGAGGCGTGCAGCGGCGGGAGTTCTCGCAGTCCGAATGTTTGTTCGCTGCGGCTTTAAGTCGGATGCAATATACTTCAGCAAAACCCTGAGATAAAGTGGAACGGACCATATTCTCAGCCTGAGTCAGATGCAATATAATTCTGTAAAACCAGTGAAAACATATAATTATAAATTGGTCTACGTGTTAAAAAAGTATGTGGAGTCGTTGTAGTACTCCGATCCTTATCAGCGTACATGAAACAAGTTAAACTACAGCCAGGGGTCAGCCTGCTAATGGTTTAGGCTCAAATGGTTTTAATGGATTGGTTTCTCGCTATTTGCTTGTTTAGATTGGTTGCAAATGGGTTGTCCTATTAATGGTTTGGGTTTGGTTTGGATTCAGTTTGGATTCTCGAAAGAAAAACAATTTACTTTTTGGTTTGGATTGGGTATAATTGGTTTGGTTCTAACTGGGCTAAGCCCATGGATTAGAATGGTTGCCGGGGAAAGAAACCACGATTGAGTCGTTGGTTGTCGGGTTGCCGGTTGTGTTGATAGGAGCAAACCCAAAGACCGACATATATAGACAACCGACAAACCCGATGCTGAAACTGTTTGATGAATCAGTTTTTGGAGTGGGTTAAAACCATGATTTGCACTTTGGTTTGGTTTGGTTTGGAGTGAAATTGCAAATGATCTGATTTGTTTTGGTTTGGTTAGCTAAGGTGAAGTGAAGTAGTGGATCGGGTTGGTTTGGCCGGACGGCCTACCTTGTTGGTTTGACGGTTTAGATATTCCAAACCATTAGCAGGCTGACCAGGGGGCGATCGCGATCGAGACACCTGAACGCATGTGCTAATTGTGAGTTGACAAAACTATACTGCTCGTGTCTTGATCCATTATAAAAAACGAGTTTAGATTCAGCGTGTACGGCTTCTTGTTGTTAACCTCAAACTGCTTCTACGCCGTACAACAGTAAAAAAAACTCAAGTGGTGGGTAAAATGGTACCAGGCCAATTTTGAGTTTTTGACATTCATCACGTAATAATCGTACGAGGATTGAGCTTACCTACCCGTTATCTGTACGTAGTAGCAGGATCGACCGTTCCTGCAGCGTCACCTCTCTGTGAACAAGAACAATTTAGCCCAATCTCATTTGTCACAAAACTTTGGGTGGGCATTTGCTTATTTGAAAATCTACAAGGCCCAACCTCTCCTCATTTAATTTAAAAAGAATTCTTTCACAATAATTGTGTGATTGATAAAAAAACGTGCCCCTTGTAAAAAAAAAAAAAAAATGGCGGCAGTCCATCATCGTGCGTTGTCAGTAAAGTCAATCCTACATAGTATTGTACGTATGCAGAACCTTGTGTCTAACCATAGCCGTAGGTACATGGTTGCTGGCCGCCGCAGTGACTCCATGCGGTACTTTGGTCGCATCGAAAACGTGCAAGCGCCCGTAGGAAACGGCCAAACACGCTCGTGCGCAGCGTCTTGTGACTCACTCTCGTCACTTCAATTTTCGGCATGCTAAATACATTGGGAAAAAGTGTGAGACATCACGCAACCACGCATATTCAGAATTTCAAATCAAAGAAAAAAACTGTGTAATATGCAACCACGCACATTCAGAATTTGAAATCAAAGAAAACTGTGTAATATGCAGTCATGTTTGATTCTCTCCTTACATGAGAAAAAAAAAAATGTATGCATTGTCGACTTAGTTCCTGGATTTGATTTAGCACTAGAATAATAGGACATCTATTGCTAGTTCTCGAATTTCATAGAGCCACTGATTCTTGGTAATATGTTTCAACCATCACCTTTGTGAGTATGAGATTCTTTATCAGTAATGTACAGCTGTCATTCTTTCATTTATTTGAAAATACAAAAAAAATTAGGTAGGGCTCCTCTGCCGGTTCGTTAAAAAAAAAAATCCTTTATCAGTAGGGCCGCATCACGATAAGTTTTAGCTTCAGCAGTAAGAGCATCAGGTACATTTGGCTGCTCCCTTTACGACCCTCCCTACACCCTAGTTGAGCTTGCATATTTTTGTTGTCTGTGTGTATGAATTTGCAAACGGTTTATTCCTTCAATTTCAAGAGGAGCATTATTGAGTTTTGCCCTACAACTCAATTTTCTTATATAGGAAAATATTATGTGCTTTATACCTGGTGCAATCGTAAAAACACTTCAGAAAAAACATACGTAGGAGTTTCTTTGAATAAAAAAAATTAAACTATGCACATCTACGGTGCATCTTTGGATACACATTTTCTCAAACTTTTAGTAATATATTTCAGTTGCATGCACTAGAAGATTTGTTGGAACATGCTCTGCAACACGTAGGATTTGTTTCTTGCATGCCTTATTGATTTTTGTAGCATCATCTGGCCCTTTTCTTAATCAATCAAATCAATCCATCACACAAATTCAATTGCTCGACAGTATGTACTCCCTCCGTCCCAATAAGTGATGTTATGGGAAGTGTGCTTGGTCAAATTTACTCAACTTTGACTAATTTTGTAGAAAATAAGTGCGACATTTAAATCTTCAAATAAATTTGTTAAAAACTAGACTTAAAGATTTTTCTGATGATACTAATTATTTAACATAAGTACTTATATATTTTAATACATAATTGCTGGTATTTTTTGAAAACGTTGACTTCTCGGGAAGTGAGAATGTCTTTTATTTTGGAACGGAGGGAGTAGTATACAATTTTGACAGGCAGCGAGATGCGGAGAATATCCCTGCAGAGAGTCAGAGACGATCGAGACGAAAACAAATTCATCAGTAAGATGGAAATGGAATAATTCAGCAAAACCATTACTAGAAATATAAGGTGCATTAACCCACAGAAAAACAACAGGACAGTGTATAAGTGAGTGACGAAAGGTCCAAACCCAGTGCACATGATGTCGGCGTGGACCTCGTACTCCTGCGCATACACGAATGAAGTCACGGCCAGGGGTATTGCATTGCACGCATGTGCTGCAAACGGCGCGGCGGCGGGCAGCCCGTCCCCGTCGCTTCTGCGGCGGCCCGTTTTCGGCCGCGTACGACGTGCGGCGTCACCGACGACCTGTTTTGTACCGCGTGCTTCGCTAGCTTGCTTGCGTGCTCATGCGGCGTTACCTCGCATGGAGTTGAGGACTAATGTGGTGGCCCGAACGAGCCTTCTACCGCTAAATGAAGACGCAAAGAGCTATACTCGTATTAGCTATGTTTTGCTTAGTAAGACTAACTCCACAAGCCTGGCTAAACTTAATAACCAAATAATGCTAAAAGATCACCAAATTTTATTATTTAGTTCTCTATAAAATAGAAAACTTTTTAAAAAATAAGAGGTACACACTTGTTATTTTACAAAACCATATAACAAATAATTATGACTAGCTATATATGACCATCAAAATTTCAGAAATAACATGTTTGTTGTCACGAGACCCGGTTAGATTGGGCCGGTTGACACATCGCTGCCGACGACCGCTGAGGTGGAGAAGGTGGTGTAGGGAGCGGCAAGCTTCCGACGACGGTGGCGGCACGAGCAGCAGAGGAGAGGTGGCGCCGTGGCGGAGGGAGGGGCGCGGCGGCGGTGCCGTGGGCGGAGGCGCGTGGGCGGGCGGCGGGGGGGCTGGAGGGGCTTAGATAGATAAGGACTACGTTATTGCTTGCTTATTCCCCAAAGAGATTACACCTATGCTATATAGTCCGGCTAGTGAGACTTGTAACCTAAGCAATATTCTATAAGGTTTCCTTGTATGATTGGAATACCTTTTACAAACAATATTTATTTATTTCCTAATAATGGTCTTCCTTATAGATTGAATATTCCCCTTACACACAAAAAGCCTAAGATAATCCTAACTTGAAGATTAAGGTCGGACGCGGGAGGGGAGGAGGAGGCGGCGGCGCGGGCGCCGGCTCCCCTCGCCCGCACGCGCCCAGCCCCGGCGTGGGCCGGTCAGCGGCCGTTCAGCCCCCCTTTAGCCGCTCCGGCTTGCCCAATCCTGATTCATGACATTATTTTATAAACCTCCTAACACATAGTTTAATTTTTTTAGAACAACTTGTTCGCTATATATGGTGCCCAACGAGTTGGTGGCGCGGTCCGCGCCTTTTGCATTCGCATTGTGTGCAGAATGAGAGTTGTGTTTCAGAAATGCACTAGAACAGTGCATGGAATGTGCCCTCACATTTTTTAAGGGATATTATTTTGTAGTTAGACAATTTTTTAGCAAAACTATATTTTTATTTTTAATGAAATCTGATGAAATGATAATTGTAGGTTTCCTAGTAGCTGCTGCTCTTCTTCCGTACCCAAATAAACAAGAAAATAAGAATTGGTTAATTAATTTCAGGTCAACCTAGCTTATTATTTCGTTCAGATGACCATCGAATGTGGACACGATGTTGTACGGGCAAGTGGAGCTGACTTTGCTTGCCTAATGCCTCCTACTATGGCTCCGTTGCTCTGTCACATCTAAGCCTGTATCGTTACACGTTACTACCACTGGTTTGCGTACGTAACGACACCTTTTTTTTTTCTGTCATGCAACGGAAAATCGAGCCAAGGCAAGCGTCATCAACTTAGACTACTGGACACAAGAAAGCACGTTCCATTCCGTTTTAAAAGATCTTTTGCTGTTACGATGAGATAATATCGAAATTTCTTTCTGCTCCTGGGCCTAGAAGTGTACCGTGCTCTATTTTTTGTTTGTTCGACAAAAAATGGTACTTCCCTCTTTTCCAACTTATTAATTGTTTTGACTTTCTTCTAGTACATCCTTTTTACTATGTATCTGCTCCTCATTGTTGGCATCATGCCGCTTTTCTCTGTCTCGAGGGGACAATAGAAAAGGGAGAGGGGGAGAAGGAGACAGGAGCAATGTCATCATTCTATAGCTGATCTCTCACCTCTAGAGCCAGAAATGAATATTATTTTAATACATTCGGTGTACTCTGAGCAGATTTAGCACTAACTAGAATAGTGTCTGGCAGCAAATTAATCTTTTCGATGTCCGTTGATAAAGCGACCTGTCACACCCCAGGCGATTGGGCCACTGGCGCCAGCAGGGGGCCTGGCCTAGGCGCGTGCGCCCTTCCGCCGCCGCGGCGGCCTTTCCACAGATTTTTCAAAAATTAGGATAAGAGTTTGGTTAGGATAATTTATGACTTTTGGTGTGAAGAAGATATTTCCAATCCATAAAGAAGTCTCCTATTAGGATAAGAATAAAGATTTGCTTGTAAAAGGTATTCCAATCTTATAAAAACCTTTAGAGATTGCTTTGAGATACAAGTCCCATAGGAGAGCTATATAAGTAAGGGGTATGTAATCTTTTGGGATAAGCAATAAAGAAAATATTTTCCTGCCTCTTGCCCTGGCCGCCGCCCCTTGCTCCCCGCACGCCGCCACCCCCACCCACGTGGATGCCGCGCCACACCCCCTATCACCGCCCGCGTCGGCCGGTGTCGCCGTCGCCTCCCCGTCGCGGCTGTGACATGACCTCATTTTTAGTGTTAGATAAGTAAATTTTCCTTTTACATACTATGAAATATACCATTCAAATAGCTACATATTTCCTCCACTATATGGCCCACTTTGGATCATAACTATTAATAATTAGCTAGCTAGCTAATAGTTCATATTATATTAGTTGTTATTAGCTAGTTTGGTCTAACTAGTGAAATAATTGTTAGTTATGTATTTAGCTAACAATTAGTTGAACTATTAGCTAGACCCATTTGGATCTAAGCAGCTAATTGTTATTCATTAAGGATCCAACTAGGGCCTAAATTGTAAGTTATTCTGGCTTTTCTAGCAGATTCTTAACCTTTGCTACACATCTACATATATATTGTCTTGATACATAGAAACATTAAAAAGAACCTGAATGACTTACAATTTGGAATGGAGGCGATTAGCGATCAAGAATTTGAAAACTAGAGAGAAAAAATATATATAGAAAGAATGAAATAATCGAACCCTACTGATGGTAAGATTATTCAAAAAAGAATTTTGCTTTTCGGTGGTAGGCCAATGTTTCCATAACAGCAAGGCATCTTGGTGACTTCGTCAATCTTGAGAATTTATTAGTCCGTGCTGTGTGCGTGCATTCATAGGGGTGAGTGTGCATAAGTGTTTGAGTACAATGTAATAGTAAAATACGTGAGAATTGAGAGATAGAGGGGGTAGTAAAGGGACTCAAGATGACAACGGGTAAATACCCGACGGGTAGTGCCTATCCATACCCACACCCGCCAGGAGTAAATCTTACCCGTCGGGTTACCCAGTATCCGCATGCGGGTAGGAAAATCATTCCATACCCGCACCGCGCGGGTAAATTCTACCCGACGGGTAACCCGTACCAGAACATACCTGAGTATGACATATGAAATGCTTTATAAATTCAAATATTTAATAAATATTAGGTCAATATATGTGCACAAAAGCAAATCTAACATCAATTAGCAACAATACTAGTGTTATATATATAGACTTTAGTTGAATTGGCTCAAATTCTAGTGTTATATGGGCCAAATTTATTAGGATTGTTAGTGATATATGCGGGTATTTATTACCCACGGGTAGACGGGTATGGGTAGCATACACCCGCACCCATACCCGCGCGTGCCGATGGGTAGAAGATTTCTTCCAATAACGCATCTGCGGGTTGAAAAATCATTCCACACCCGCATCTTTATCGGGTAAAACCCTTTGGGTATTCGGGTTTTTGGTACCGTTGCCATTTTGATAAGGGACACATCAGTTGTGTTATAAACAATGTAGGCTTCAACAATGGGATGTCATTTGCCCACTTCAGCCGTGTTGTACCTCTGTGAGTGCCAATGATGTACTCCTTCAATTCCAAGAGGGAGCAAATTAACGTCTGGCTAATTCTGTCTTGTTGTGAAAAAACGTACCATGACTGATAAACAGGGATGATAAGTTCAAGTGAATTGGGCCAAGTTGGTTCACTCCACAACTTGTTTTATTACTGTGTTGTACAATGAAATGTTTCAACGTACATGAGCTGATCCGCAGCACGATTTGTTTCCATTGCATGCCTGCTATATTTACATTGATTAAGATATTTTGGAACATGTATAAAGGAACCATTCCTAGAAAGAACATATGTAATTAAGCTATATAGTAGGGTACTGTCTACTGCTAGCACACGGTAATCTTATTGTTTTTTTTTCTTTAGCATCAGCAACATTTCCTTGCATGGTTGCGCGTCGATGTGAGCTGTGCGCAACCACCAATTCTCATGTGCCCGCTTCAGATTTTGCAACATGCGACGGAGCCGCCCTTTTTCTGAATCAGTCTAGACATGGATGCGACGAACCCATCACGAATTCAAAGGGCCAGCAGTATGTAGTACACAATTGTGACGGGCAGCGAGATAAATATCCCGAGAATAACCCTGAAAAAGATAAAAACCAGCAAGGTTAGGTTAATCACCAGTCAAATGGAATAATTAGTCCAGCGGACCGAGTTAATAATATAGAATTATAATAAAGTGACTTATTAATCCCACAGAATAATTGACAGCAGGACAGTAAGAAGTGAGCGGTACAAACCCAGTGCTCATGATGTCGGCGTGGACTTTGTACTCCTCCGCGTACACGAATGAGGTCACGGCCAGTGGGAGAGCCGCCTGCAATATATTTGCACGCATGTTCAAAATGTGAGAATTTCCAGATAGGAGTATATACTATAGTATGCTGCTACTCCTAGAAGTGAAACCCTGTACTATTTAATTTTCGAATTATAATATCTCAGCAGTAATTAATTTTCAGGTCAGCCATACACTAGCTATTGGATCACATGGTCGATTGTGGTCGCCATGGTGTACGAACAAGTACTCCTAGATACACTTGAGCTGACTTTGCGTGCCTACGTTGGCTCAGTTGCTCTGCCACGTCTAAGCTCGTATTTAATTAGGAACGTGTCCAGTTCACCGTTCCTTCAATACTGACCTATATATGCGTTTTATGTCATGCAACGGAAAGTTGCGGCTGGCGGCCACGTTTCCGGTTTAATGTTTTTTTGTTGTTATATCAAAATTTGTTTTCTGTTTTCTTTCTACAACAAGTGTCGTGCTTTAATTTATTTTTGTTTGAACAAATTAATAAATAGTGTAACAGAAAAAAGGTGACCCGTCCGATCCGTGTTGGCTTTACCTGTACAACAGCAATGTGCAGAAGGGTGCCGTGCATTCCTACGGCCAGGGAGGCGAGCAGCATGATGATGGGGCCAATCAGGAACTTGAGGAGCATGGAGAGCGAGGCAATGGTGTACCCGCATGGCACGAACCGTGACTGCCGCGCTATGAACGTCCCTGAAAAACGATCCATACGTATAGGTTTTTTCGTAAGTTTTAAGAAAATCACAATTAACGTGTATGTTTAAGAAGACTCAAAATTAATTATTAGTGAGATTAGGACCTGAAGCGAACATGCTCAGCCCAACTGCGGTTGTGTAGATGATGAACAGAGAGTCGCTAACAATTTTGGGCATGGAGAAACCAATCCTGCAGAGGAAACAAATTAGGGCAATCATTGGTGAGTGAGTACGATTGAGGAATTCAGAAATAATAAAAATATATAAAATGGCAACAAGATACTAAAGATATGATATGTAGATTGAAAGGGAGAGGGAGACGCACTTGAATGCCATGAGAGACCAGATGAGGCCAAGGAAACTGGCATATGTATTCGGAATCTGGAGAAGCTTCTTCGTGGCCATCCACATGACGTGCTTCACCGACGGCACCTGCTGGACCGGCGTTGGCGGCGGGACATCCTCCTTGTTGGCATCTCCATCGGCGTCTGCGCTCAGCTCCTTCGCGGCCGGCGGCGCCGTCGTCGTCGTCTCTTGGGCGGCCGCCGCGCCGTCGTCGAGTACTGGTGCCGTGGGCGTCGACGCAACCGCCGCCACCTCCGTGATCTCAATGTTGACGACCACCTGGTGAACACTACTGCTTCCGCCGTTTTCGTCGACTACCTTACGGTCGTGATTCTCGTCCGCGGCAGCCGGCGACGGCACGGCGGCGGGGGCGATCTTGGCGGTGCTGTCCCGCGCCGCCATGAACTCGTAGAGGAAGATGACGACGTTGTACCAGATGCAGAACTGCATGACGACGATCTGCTTCATGAGCCCTCCCGACACGGACCCGTACATGCCGTCGAGGAGCGGCACGCCCATGATGATGGTGTTGGGCAGCGACGCCACCGAGAAGTTGGTCACCACCCACTTGATCGGCGACGCCGACGCCGACACCTTGCCGCCGTCACGGCGGCGGAAGTGGGACCAGAAGGCCCAGGCCGTGAGGACGAGCAGCATGACGGCCTTCTGCAGCGTGTCGGCGGCGATGAGGCGCTCGTTCATGTGGTAGGGGTCGTTGGTGGAGACCATATGGAAGATGAGCACGGGGACGGCGTAGAGCGCCACGAAGTGGTTGATCCCCGCGCACTGCTCGTCGGAGAAAGCCTTGAGCCACCGCACCGACGCGTACCCCAGCACCGCCGCCGTGTACAGCGGCGCCATCGCCTCCACGACGTGGTACACCGCGGATCCCGGGATCATGGTGTCGACAACAATGTAGCGATCAACAACAACTGTATCTGTATGTACGTAAAACACCAAGGAACCTCACTAAAAACCCTCGTCGATTTGTATGTATAGCAACTACTACTAGTGTCGTCTAGTATCTGATTCTTCCTAGAACGACGAGGTAGTGCTTGCATGCATGCTCTCTTGCTTTTGTGAAAGATAATATCGATGCAATGCAAACTTTTGCAAAGTGTGTGTTGTGGTGTGTAGTGCGAGAGGCTAGGTTTTGGCCTGGACGTGTATATATAGTGGCCGATTGGGAGGTGTGTGTCCTCTCGTCGTGGCCAGGTTGAGTTGACGCGGAATTCGATCGATCCGGTGGTGGTGCTTGACGGACGACTCTGCAACTGCAATCTGCATATGGTGGTGCCAGGTTCGCGCGCCGATGGTTTTGGATTGTGGAAAAGGACGTCACAAAACCAGCAAGTAAAAAGCCATCCAGCTAGCTGCAATTACAATTTACAAACAATGCGTGCATGCACACGCACTGGGACTCGTAGCTAGTTATTGGAAATTAGCTGGGTGCTGACGCCACTAGCAAAAGCGGTTGGGTACAGCGCTGTGCTGCTTATTACGAGTAAATACGGTCAGTTCCTTGGTATTTCCTCCGTTTTGACTTTTTTATATCAAATTTTGACTTCAAATATGTATGTAGACATATGTAAGATCTAGATGCATATTTTTTTTTTGAAATTAACCGGGGGGGAGAGCTTCCCCACCTTCTCATTGCATTTAAAAAAAAAAGCGCCCGCGCCTAGACTAGCTAGGCACCAGCGAGAGTTTTACAGACCTGAGGAATTACAAGCTCGTAAGTGAGCACACCAGCCATTAAGGCTGTTTACAAGATTTGGAGGCAGCCGTTTCCTCCAAGTGATCAAGTCATCGCGACGCCTTTGATATTACTACATGGTGGTTGAAGGTCTCGTTACGGAAAACATGCCCGTTTCGAGCATCCCAAACACGCCAAAGGATGGTAAGAAAAACAAATGGCCACAGGTCGACAGTCCAGCCCTGCCGGTGTAGGCGCATCCCAAACTGCTTCATCAGACAAGGAGGTGACATTATCCATTTGGATCATCGGCCATATGATGGCGCTCTGAGCGCATTCGAAGAAAAACATGGTTTCTATCTTCGTCTTGCTGTGAGCAGCGCTCGCAAAGTCTTGAATAAGAGCCTTCTTTTGGACCGGCGAGGATGTTTGTCATGGTTCCAAATGTCTTGTCGCATGGGATGCTGTCCAGGCCCCCATAGAAAGAGGGAGGGTTCGGGGTTAAGAACCTTGAGCTTCAAAACCGGTGCCTACTTATGAAATTCATTGATAAGCTCTTTTCTCATGACCAACCTTGCTGGAAACATTGGGTCCTCCAATCCTCAAACCCCATAGACTCAACACCCTCCACCTCTTCTAGCTTCCTATGGCATATTGTCAATGAAGAACTCAACACCTACCGGTCCATCACCTATGTGCACCTCAACAACGGGGCTGCTACCTCTTTCTGGTAACGATCACTGGCACCCGCTGGCCCCCCCTCCACATCGCCTATCCCGCCCTCTTCTCACACACCACCATGCCAAACGTCTCGGTGCAGCGTGTCTTGCAGGGTGGTTTTGAGTTGCGTTTACGCCCCCGGCTAACAAGTGCTGCTAGCATCGAGCTAGACAGCCTTCTTTCTGCCTTGCAGGGAATAACTCTGAATGAGGAGCATGATGTTCGGTTGCTGAAGACAACAGGCCGTCCCTACACGACTAGGGACGCGTATGCAGCGCTGGATCGCGCAGGAGATCTAGATGCATATGAAAAAATATGAATACGATTTATATAATTTAGAACAAAAGGGAGTAGATTTTCACTGATGGTGATCCATTTTTCGACGAAATTTTAACTGCTAAACTGAATGTCCAGGTGGATTTGATTCTCAGACGTGTTCCGACTGCAGGGTCTGATCGAGGCTGACCAACATGATCCAGCCAGGCACATGCAGCAAGTAGCATGCCGCGTGTTTGAATCACATGCATGAGAATGCGAATATCGCAGAAACAGTAGGCGAACCTCCCAATAGCAACGGTTTCAAATTCGCTAGTTTCCATAACTATGTGTGGCCAGCCAGGTGTGCTTTTATTCGTTTCTTCGAAGACAGTCAGAAATTAGACGTCAATATATAGCTAGCTGATAATCTAGCGGTCAAGCTAACCACGACATGTGTTGTTGGGTTGCATTAATTGGTACAAGCGTTGCCGTGCATGCTTGCAGCTTGCCGTGGAAGGTTATGTTTCTCTTGAAAACAAAAAGGGCATCTAACCGCACATCTTTGGCATTTGGGGCCCCTCAGGCTCAACTCAGAATTTTGATCCGTTGATCACCGATCCAACACGACTCTAGTTCGTTCTTTCTTTAATTTGTTCTCCTTTCATGAGAGGTTGTCATCGAGATTGGCAATCACAACCCTAACATTTGCCTTACTATGCTACTTTTGCTCGGCGATGCGTCTATCCATCGTCTTGTTACCCCACGCAGGGACTCGTCCTTCCCTACCAAAATGTTCCCTACCAAATTCCTCGTAGTGAGAATTTTAGACTTCTGGCTCACACCACTAGAAGTCTAAAATTTTGGTCGTGCTTCCTTTGTAAGCCGGAGAATAGAGAAGGTTTGCCATTGCCCACCTCGAAATCTTTTTTAGAAAGGACGACAAAATCTTTGGCCCAATTTCTATTTGAATAAGAACAACAACATCATAAAAGATGTTGATTTTGAGTAGAAACTAGATACAAAAAACATCGGGCTAGAATACAACTAACAACTCAAGCATGAAGACCGAATACTAAAACTTAACCAACTTCTAGTGCACGAGGCAACATTATAAACATCTCGGTCGAAAACAACAAAACTCTAAAAAAAAAAAAAAACCAAACCAAACTACCAGTTTCACTCACTCTAACACCTACTAAGAATATCACAACTGCCAACCTTTAAATCTAACCGCCAAGTCTCCAATATCTAACCCCAAAGCTCACAAGAAAAAAGCTTTAGTGGTCAGAGATGGAGAAGATAGGTGGAACCTGCCATAGATGAAGGATGCGTTGGTGAAGAACGAGAAGAGAGGAAAATTGCTCAAGATTTTAACTTCCCAAGAACAATGGTTTCATTTTTTTCTGTTTGGCATCGGCTACTATATATTTTCTCTTTCTTTAATAAGAAGATAAGAATTTCGTTGTGTTATAGGGCGTGTTTGGATCCTCTAACTTGGTTAGAGTTAGAGTTACTTTCTAACTCTTAACTCTAAACCTCAAGTAACTCTAACCCATAGACAGTTTGGATGGCGAGAGTTAGAACAGGGTTAGAAGCACTTTTCCAATCACTTTTCTAAGTTAGTGTGATTTTAGGTTGGTGGGCTCTACCAAAGTAACCCAAATATCACCCCTTGAGGGGTTACTTGTTTTTGGCGGGTTAGAACCAAAAATAACCCAATCTAACCCATGTGTTTGGATGCTTTTGGGTTATTTGGGCAAAAAGTAACACAATCTAACTCTAACCCCGGCATCCAAACAGGGCCTAGATAAACCAAATTAAACATTAAAGAAGAGAGGGCTTGTGAAGAGCAAACGACGCGACTGCTGCTTATTCCGGATTACAACAAACAGGACTCCTGTTACACTTACAGGAGCGAACAAAGCCTACGTAGATCACCTAGCAAAGACAATGCGTTGTCCAAGTTTTTTTTTTCCAACAAAACCCTACAGGGTTATGCGTTTTACTGTGTGTCCCAGCCAATGTGAGTGCGTTGCCGTTCCAAAAGTTTAAAGCAAAAAGCAAGCGCCTAGAACTTCAAATTTGTGTAGTCCAGTTTGTAATCATTCTTGCGTGACGAGAAGTATCTATCATGGTGAATTTGTCACGAAACTTCCCTGGTCCATTGCTGCTGCTAGTACTACTACCCTGTACTTGGTTGATCGATCGACCAACCGTTGGTGCTAATATGGCATGCTGCCAGTAAACGATCGAGCTGCAATAAACAGAGGATCATGCAGATGCAGTTGCGAGCCGACGTGTTTTCAACCCAAAGTGCGAGGGAGGGCTGTTTCGCGAGGCGCGCCCCCGTTTCTGCCCTCCCCGGCCGGAAAAGAGGTAGGTCAGGTCAGCCGGCGCCGGCGGCCACTTGGGCACTATGACCGGCTGGGATGGACGACGACGACGACGCTGGGTCCAGTCCGTCCGCCGCCGTACGTACCTCCGCGAACCAGCCGCCAGATGCCCAGAAGATCGTGACGCACCTTTATGGTCTGCCACTGCCACGACCGCTTTTCTGAGTTCAAAACTTGGGAGGACCCAAGAAATCAACATCAGGGCGGTTCACACCATCTGCCTCTTCTTCACCTTTGCTTTAATTGTGATGAATGGAGCACCCCAAACAGCAAAAAAGCTTGGAAAAAAAAACTATATTCTTTCGGCATCTCGCTGCTAGTATTTCATCATCATCATTACGTATATTCCAAGTACGCAGAACTGCAGACTATTGTAATAAACACTAACGTTTGCAAGCAAGCCGCCGTAGCACGAGAGCGGTGCTGCAGTCAGTGCATGCCTCAGTGGTCCGCACAGCCAAGTACAGTAGTACAGTACACTGGAGTAATTGTTAGCTAAATTCCTAACTAACAATTATTTCACTATTTAGACCAAACTAGCTAATAACAACTAATATAATATGAACTATCAGCTAGCTAGCTAGCTAGCTAACTACTAATAGTTATGGATCCAAAGTGGGCCATATAGTGGAGGAAATATCTAGCTATTTGAATGGTATATATTCCATAGTATATAAAAGGCAAATTAACTATCTAACACTAAGAGCGAGGTTTAATAGAATCGCCCGCTCTCGCCCGGTGCCGGCGGCAAAGCGCTAAAAATAGTGGCGGTCCCACAGATATTGAAGGCTTGCATGCCTTCTTAGCCAATCAAATCCTATTTTTACGACACACGAAACGCCGCTCCTCTCTCTCTCTTCTTCCTTTCTCTCTCTTCCCTCGTTGGTTGTCGCCGAAAATTTATCCACTGTACTTGCTCTAAGTATGAGGTCGATTTGCCAGCAGACATCGAAAATGATTGATTTGCTGGCAGACGCTATTCTAGTAATCTGCTTGGAGTAATGTAATAAAATATTCATTTCTAGCTCTAGAGGTGAGAGATCAGAAGAATGATGGTGTTGCTTAGAGCACCACCAATGTATCGAACCGGGGATGGGGCTTAGCTGGGTCCCGCAATAGATTAGACAGCACATGTTCTGCTCTTTGCAATGTATCGAACCAAGGTGGGTGGATCGGTGGACCCCGCGCCCAAATAACCTTCTTCGTCTTCCCGGATCTCATCCCCTCCCTGTGTTCCGCTCTTCCTCGTGACCCCCTCGGCCGCTTCTCCACCGCTGCCCCGCCCCTCCCGTCCGGCGAGGAGGAGGTCGATGCCCGCATGGCATCGGCCGGCGCCCGGGTGCGCCTTCCCTCGCGGCGGCGCGGCGGGCACGCACCGGGGAGGAGGGTAGCGCGGAGGAGGAAAGTGTGCGTGACCGTGGGGAGCTGGAATAGGAGCCGACCATGGAGGAGCTCGCCCTCGCCCCGCTGCATGTCCATGTGGAGCTGGAATCGGACTGGTCATGGAGGAGCTCGCCCTCGCCGGCTGCGGCATCTAGCCATGGGGAAGCTCGAATCGCACCGGCCATGGAGGAGCTCGCCCTTAGCTACTCGTCGGGAGAGGAACCGCCTCTCCGAAGCTTTCCGGCGTCCCAGCTTTCGCCGGGAGAGGAGCTACCTCCTTCGGCCTTACGTGCGCGCCGGAGAGGAGCTCGAGGGAGAGCCGCCCCGTGTCTCGCGCCAGAGAAGCAACGACCAGGGAAAGAGAAGGCTCGTGAGAAGCATCGACGATTTGTTTATTTCATCGACCTCGGTTCGATCCATGGTACCTGGTGCTCCATCGACTCAGGGGTCACACGTGTATAGGACCGGTCCTTTGGTCGCATTTATTGCATCGACCCAACGTCGAACCAAGCACTGCGGATGCTCTTATGTCTCCTTCTTCCACTCTCTCCCTTTTCTATTGTCCCCTTGAGGTTGAGCGAGTAAAGCGGCACGATGCCAACGACGAGGAGCAGAAACATAGAACAAAGTCAAAGCAATTTATATAGAAGGGAGCGAATGCCATTTTTTGTCAAACAAACAAAAATTAGAAGCAGAAATAAATTTCGATATTATCTCATCGTAACAGCAAAAAAATCTTTAAAACGGAATGAAACGTGCTTTCTTGTGTCCAGTAGTATAAGTTGATGACGCTTGCCCAGGCTCAATTTTCCGTTGCATGACAGAAAAAAGGTGTCGTTACGTACTTAAACCAGTGGTAGTAACGTGTCCACGTTCGATGGTCATCTGAACATAGCAGAGGCATTAGGCAAGCAAAGTCAGCTCCAAGTATCTCTAGCTACGACTACGTCCTTGTTCGTACAACATCGTGTCCACGTTCGGTCATCTGAACGAAATAAGGTTGACCTGAAATTAATTAACCAATTCTTATTATTTTGTTTATTTGGGTACGGAAGAAAAGCAGCAGCTACTAGGAAACCTAAAATTATCATTTCATCAGATTTAATTAAAAATATAGTTTTGCTAAAAAAACTACAAAATAATGTCCCTTAAAACAATGTGAGGGCACATTCCATGCACTGTTCTAGTGCATACTGAAACACTGAAACACAACTCTCATGCAAACGGCTCGGGCCGCGCCGCCAACCCGTTTGGTGCCAGATATAGCAAACATGTTGTTCCTGAAAAATTAAACTATGTGTTATTAAACTATGTGTTATGGGGTTTATAAAAAAGCAAACATGTTATTTCTGAAATTTTGATGGCCATATATAGTCAGCCATAATTATTTGTTATATGGTTTTGTAAAATAACAAGTGTGTACCTCTTTTTTTTGAAAAGTTTTCTATTTTATAAAGAACTAAACAAAAAAATTTGGTGATTAAGTTTTTAGCATTATTTGGTTATTAAGTTTAGCCAGGCTTGTGGAGTTAGTCTTACTAAGCAAAACATAGTAACGGAGCCATAGTAGAGGAATTAGGCAAGCAAAGTCAGCTCCAATTCTAGCTACGACTACGTCCTTGCTCGTACAACATCGTGTCCACATTCGATGGTCATCTGAACGAAATAATAAACTAGGTTGACCTGAAATTAATTAACCAATTCTTATTTTCTTGTTTATTTGGGTACGGAAGAAGAGCAGCAGCTACCAGGAAACCTCATTTCATCAGATTTAAATAAAAATATGGTTTTGCTAAAACAAATTGTCAAACTATGAAATAATGTCCCTAAAAAAATTGTGAGGGCACATTCCACGCATATCTAAAACACAACTCTTATTCTGCACATGTGCGCATGCCGCAAGCCGGCACAAGAACCAAAACTATTTAATAACCAAGCCGGCTATAAGGTTATAAGAACCAAAAGTTTTCAACTTCATGCGAAGTCGCCAGTTTGGGCCAGAAGGTTTTTAAGGTCTTTTATAGCCTTCTTACAACCCACACTCATACAATGGTTAGTTCTTCACAGTTAACCTATGACCCACCTGTCTTTCTCACAAATAGTTTTGGTTCTTGTATCTTTAAGCGGGCTGTGAAGCTTACAGCCCCACTTCTCCTCTCTCTCCTCCCTTCTCTCCACCTCAAGATTTAAACGGGCTTACAGCCCTTATAATACTTAGCTCTGAGCACGCAAGCAAGCGAGCGAAGAACGCGGTACAAAACGGGTCGTAGGCTCGTAGCTGGCGCCGGCGCCGCACGTCGTACGCGGCCGAAAACGGGCCGCCGCAGAAGCGACGGGGAGGTGCTGCCCGCCGCCGCGCCGTTTGCAGCACATGCGTGCAATGTAATACCCCTGGCCGTGACTTCATTCGTGTATGCGCAGGAGTACAAGGTCCACGCCGACATCATGTGCACTGGGTTTGGACCTTTCGCCACTCACTTCTACACTGTCCTGTTGCTTTTCTGTGGGTTAATGCACCTTATATTTCTACTAGTAATGGTTTTGATAAATTATTCCATTTCCATCTTACTGATGAATTATTAGCCTTGTCTTCGTCTCGATCTATTCTCCGATCTCGCTGCCCGTCTACATACATACATACTCCCTCTGTCCCTAAATGTTTGTCTCTAGAAACTGTGTTTCCCAACACACGATTCCCGAGCGACATACATAAAGGGACGGAGGGAGTACCGTGGAGCCATTGAATTTGTGTGATAGATTGATTTGATTGATTAAGAAAAGGGCCTGATGATGCTACAAAACCAATAAGGCATGCAAGAAACAAATCCTACGTGTTGCAGAGCATGTTCCAACAAATCTTCTAGTGCATGCAACTGAAATATATTATTAAAAGTTTGAGAAAATGTGTATCCAAAGATGCACCGTAGATGTGCGTAGTTTAATTTTTTTATTCAAAGAAACTCCTATGTATGTTTTTTTTTTTCTGAAGTGTTTTTACGATTGAGGTATAAGGTACATAATATTTTCCTATATAAGAAAATTGAGTTGTAGGGCAAAACTCAATATTGCTCCTCTTGAAATTGAAGGAACAAACCGTTTGCAAATTCATACACACAGACAACAAAAATATGCAAGCTCAACTAGGGTGTAGGGAGGGTTGTAAGGGAGCAGCCAAATGTATTCGATGCTGAGCAACTCCAACAGTTTGACATTTGGAGTTGGCAAATTAGTGAGTGTTGGCAAATTAGGCTTTGTGCATGCAAAAATGCGCGCTCTACCACGTTTGGCATTCGTGGCGCTCCGTCGTGCGTATTAGAAGAGGTGGAAGAGCATAAACATAATTTTGTTTCTACCTCAGGGATTACTGATGTAAGTTTTTAAAAGGTGAAAGAACATAAACATAATTTTGTTTCTCTCTTAGGGTTCCTGATGTAAGTTTGATCTAAGTTTGACAAGTGAGTTATGCTAAACTGTTGGAGATGAACTTTTTTTTATTTGGTGTTTGGATTTGGGAGATGACAAACAAAGACAATTGCTAAACAAAAATGGGAACTGTTAGAGTTGCTTTGTTGAAGCTTACACCTATCGTGATGCGGCACTACTGATAAAGGATCTCATACAAAGGTGATGGTTGAAACATATTACCAAGAAGAATCGGTGGCTCTATGAAATTCGAGAACTAGCAATAGATGTCCTATTATTCTAGTGCTAAATCAAATCCAGGAACTAATAAGTCGACAATGCATACATTTTTAGGAGAGAAGCAAACATGGCTGCATATATTACACAGTTTTCTTTGATTTCAATTTCTGAATGTGCGTGGTTGCATGATGTCTCACACTTTTTTACCCAATGTATTTAGCATGACTCTCATGCCGAAAACTGAAGTGATACATAAAGTCATTTTTTTAGCTTGTGACGAGCGAGTCACAAGACGCTGCGCACGAGCGTGTTGGGCCGTTTCCTACGGGCGCTTGAACGTTTTCGATGCGACCAAGCACGGAGTCACTGCGGCGGCCGGCAACCATGTACTACCTTAGTACCTACTGCTACGGTTAGACACAAGGTTCTGCATACGTACAATATGTAGGATTGACTTTACTGACAACGTACGATGATGGACTGCCGCCTTTTTTTTTTACAAGGGGCACGTTTTTTTTATCAATCACACAATTATTGTGAAAGAACTCTTTAAAATTAAATGAGGAGTATTTGATTACAAGAGGTTGGGCCTTATAGAATTTTTCAAATAAGCAAATGCCCACCCAAAGTCACACTTGACTACTCTATTACTCGTCGAAGGTGACGACCTAGGCTCCTCGCTCAACATGGGAGGGGTTGTTCCATGGAGCGAACCTGGAACTATCCCTCGACCCATTCAAGGATGGAAGGGGCACCGTTCAATCCCTTTCCTGGAGTCGATTGGACAAGGAGCTCGATTGGATCGTGTGGTTTGACCCATCGCAGCAATACAACAACGCCAAGTCCGCCTAGCTTCTCCACTCGCCTTCAAGCGCCAGCCGCTATGCGGTAGAAGCGACCCCACAACGCTTATCCCCATATGTCATCTTGTTGAGATCCCCCATGTGTGCTCCTCTTTGCCCGACATGGCGGTGGCAGGGGTGACGACTGACGAGAAGAAAAAGCGATGGGGAGGCCCGACAGATGTCAACCTGCCCTCATGCCAGGAGCGCCGTGGTCGGGCGCCGGTGAGAGTCCCACGCCGCCGCCCCACCTTCACCCGCTTGGTGCTACCCCCGACTTGCTCGCTGTCCAATCCGCCGCCACCGATGAGGTCAAGAGAATTCTGCAGATAGTCGGGAGACAATGACGCCATCCACCATGGCATGGAGCGAAGGTAGAGCCTTTAAGCTTTGTGAATCGTGAGTCGACCACGATCATTCGATCAAAGCGCGCCCGCGCTATGCCACCGCATAGAAGGAAGTTGATGGGTGGATCGATCCACTCGACCCTAAGGATCAAGTGCGTCGGAGCCATTGGACCGAGCAGGCTTCATGAGTTGTAAAAGGGGTCGGATCGACGAACCATTGGGTCGACCCGAACCGTCCCCATCTTGAACTCCTCGCTCCGCCGGCTTTTGCACCCACGACGCAGCCTAATGTTTAATGTGCTTTAATAACTCGGGGATTTGAGTACTCACTCCGCGGAAGCATTGCCTAGTTTTTTTAGCAACTATGAAGGAAGACATAGATCTAAAGCTACAACATCAAAAAATGTACCAATGCATACCATATTATATGTTCATCACGAGTCCAACACAATTGGATTTTTCATTTTATGATTTTTTTTTTTTCTATGATTTACTATGATTTTTTAAAACTCTTTTAAGAGGTAATTCAACCGGTTTTAGAAAGTATAGGAGATGATGTAGACTATTTCAAAGGTTGGGGTTATGTAGTGATATAGACTTTTTACTTCGATTATTACGTGAATGTCAAAAACTCAAATTTGACCTGGTACCATTTTACCCACCACTTCAGTTTTTTTTTACTGTTGTACGGCGTGGAAAGAAGCCGTACACGCTGAATCTATAACTCGTTTTTCTTAATGGATCAAAACACGAGCAGTATAGTTTTGTCAACTCACAATTAGCACGTGCATTCAGGTGTCTCTATCGCGATCGCCCCCTGGCTGTAGTTTAACTTGTTTCATGTACGCTGATAAGGATCGGAGTACTACAACGACTCCACGTACTTTTAACACGTAGACCAATTTATAATTATTATATGTTTTCACTGGTTTTGCATAATTACATTGCATCTGACTGAGACTGAGAATCTGGTCCGTTCCACTTTATCTCAGGGTTTTGTTGAATTATTATATTGCATCCGACTTAAAGCCGCAACGAACAGACATTGTGGCTGCGAGGACCTCTCAGGGTTTTGTTAAATATAAATATATGGCATCCGACTTAGCATTTAAATTTTGTTTCAAATTAGATACTCTTCGCCATAGAGCCTAGAATGTCAAGTAATATGAGTGTATGTTCGGAGCGATTAAATCGCGTACAACCGCGAGTTAAGTTAACAGGTTGTTGATCCAACCAAACCAAACTTTCCTAGATAGAAAAGAAATTATTTTCACAATTTTTTTTTTGAAAAGTTTTCTATTTTTAGTAAAAATAAGTTGTAAAACTGAACACTACATATGGCAGCTAACTTATATTGCACTACTAGATAAATGATTTTACACAACGTTTCTAAATGATTTTTCCGTGGTGGTTATTTAAAAAACTGCCGAGGTTAATGTCTCTATTAACCATGGCGTTATTTTTTATTAGTCGTGAAGGTTTTAATAACCATCACGGTAAATCAATTTATTATGGCGGTTTTTATAAAAAAAAAAAAACGCCATCATAAATGCGGCCCAGCCAAAAAGCAAACCCTAGCGAGCAGGCCCATTGTGGCCCGAGTTCCACCTCCCAATATATAATAGGCAACACAAACAAACCCTAACCCATCCTCTCTTTCTCCAATTGCCCCATCTCGTACTCACTCCCTTCCTCTCTTTCTCCATCTCTTCTCCCGAGCAAGGCCCCAATGCCCCCTCCCCAAGCCCCCCGCCCCCATCCCGAGCAAGCCCCAGCTCGAAACTCCTATGGCCGCGCGGCGACACCCTTCCTTCCGCAATGCCGGGACGGCGGCGGCGCCTGCGGGGACCAAGCGGCGGCGCCGAAGTGGGGCCTGGAGCGGTGAGAGACGGCGGGCGGCTAGGAGCCGCCTTGGTGGGTCGTCCGGATCCCGACGGCACATGGCTCCCCTAGCGGATCCCGTCGGCGAGCTTCCCCCCGCGGCGCGTGGCTCCCCAGTGGATCCCGATGGCGTGTGGCTCCCCTGAGCGGATCCGGCGCGGCGTCTTCGCCCCCGACGGCGTGAGGCTCCACCCAAATAAATCTGGCGGCCGCGGCCTAGATCTAGGCCCGTTTGGGCCGAATCTGGCTTTTTCGGCTTTTTTTTTTACAGGATTAACCGTGGCGTTTTTTTTTTTTAGGTTTTAAAAAACCGCCACCTAAAATCGTTTACGTAGTAGTGTTGGTTACAAAAGTTACGTCTAACTTATAGCTTATAATTTTTACATGTAGCACCTAACTTATACCGGTTAAGTTACAACTAACTTATTATATATAACTTATAACCCATGTTTTAGATCGCGGCTATGAAATTTAGCGGCAGCCTATTCTGGACGCTATTGACGCTATAGCATGCTATTTACAATGTAGCTTCAGCATGCAGTTCACGCTATAGCGCCGCTATAGCGCGCTATTTGTTTCAAATAATAGGAAATCAGGGTAAGTATATAATTATAATTTGATAAGTGATAATTTGATAAGCGATAATGATAACCATATAATAAAGTTCTCATCCTCAAAAAAAAACAACCATGAAGGCATCAAGTTAAGTACATAAGCAAACAACCATAAAGTTACTGAAATCACTCAATCACTGACAATTAGACCAGGCTGATTGGAATCTACCATTGAACGGGCACGGGCTGCGTTAAGCGTGTTCTTGGACTTGGATGGGATCACGAATGGGCCGCTGACAGTAGTTATGCAGGGCCATGAATGACGGGTTCAATGTTTGGAGGCCCAGATCGAAGAGGACGGCGCTCCTGTAACCTGGCCCGCTTACTTTTATGGGCCTACAGCCTACAGAGAAACGATGCTTTCCCGGGGGTGCACGCAAGATCTGGATGCAAATCGCCTCTCGCCTCCCGTCTCCTCTCTCCAGCTGGCCGCCGCCGCCGCGTCGTCTCGTTCCGCCATGGTCATGGTCTAACCGCACGGACTAGGGACTATTACTTCGGCGGCGGCAAGGTACAAACCGTCCGGCAAGCTGGCAGCGGCGTTCGACCATTGCGGCCCGAACGCAACGGGGTACAACGCGGATCACGTGAGCTGGGTCCGTGCAACTGCAAGCGCCTTTCCCAGCTACGCTACCAACAAATGGAGCGCCAGAACTGAATCCTACGTTTTTTTTTTTTCCTTCTGAAATTGAACTGGTTCATGTACTAGAATTTATATACAAATTTTATGAATTCCTGCATTCTGAACCGGTGTGGAAGAGATCTTGCCATACGAATTGCTACTATTTACAACAAGGCTATGAACCTAACTGAAAGGTGCCGTATAGATCAACGGGAGTTCCTGCTGTCATCAGAGTAAATGGACGTACGTACTGTGTAAGGGTTCTCCGACGGAATTCAGGCTGCAGACCGTCACTTGAATAAACTTATGTCCCGAATTAAGTTAGCTACCAACCAGCAACTGCAGATGTGTCTGTAGTAAAAGGCAAAGCAACCGAACCTTGTGAGCTGGACGATGTACTGCAAGTGAGCCTACCGTCTGTTGGTAACCGTATTGAGATTACTGGCATGGTGACATCATTACAGGTCACAACCACCACTGCAACAGCCAACAGACTATTGTTTCTTTAGTACAGCCAACAGGCTACTGCGAAGCATCACGCCACATGACGAGCACAAGAACCTGCAGAACACGTTGCGATTCTCAGTAGACTGAATATATATAAGTCTGGGCCTCATTTTTTACACTAGAAGGTGCTTCGTCTGTTCTGATCCATCTCCTTCTCATTTTCCACTCTTTTTTTTAAAAAAAAAGAATCCCAATCTAGAATCTCTACCAAACATATTCAAAGAATGTGATCAAGAATCACACACACAAAAAAAATGTTTCTAAAGAGAATCCAGATCTAAAACAACTAGGAGAATCCAGAGCACTGCTGCACTGAATGATTGATTCCCCGCAACAAGGATGAAATGAAATGAAAAGGAGTACCAAATTATCAGTAAGGGGATGAATGTTGATGCTCCGTAAACACACCAATCAATTCTTCAGATTCCCCGTTGAATTCAATCCAACCACTGGAAGGAACAAGGCGTCCAATTTCAGTGCAGACACTTTGGACTGATTCAAGAAGCGTGAGACAAGACAAGTTGAAGAACAGACTCAGCTGCAAATTTCTGTATGATCATTCCACGTAGAAAATGCTCCCTCCGTTGCAAATTATAAGACCTTTTTGGCTTTCATAGATACATAGAGCGTATTTAAGTGCATAGCAAAAGCAATGTTTATAATTTGCAACGGAGGGAGCTGTAGATAGTACCATGTGATTGTCATTTGAAATACTGATGTAGTGTTCCCTTCACTGAATGAATACAGTACAGGCGCTCGGAAGGGACAAAAAATGGAAAAAGAATAGCAAAACAATAGATGGCTCCAAATAAGAAAAGTGACATTGTGAGATCCAAGTTTCTTGTGGTCCAGCAGGCAGATCTACGTCCTGATGCTCTCCTACACAACAAATTCCTCAAGACTCCCCACAAGAACAACCAATGGTTCGGCGTCAAAGCACCAAACCGATGTCGACTCCGTGGAAATCAAGCATGTATCAAGACAGCCACCAATTTTCAGATGGTGTTTGCACCAGCTCTCCTGTCCAATGTCCCAAGATAATTGGAGCAATAAAAAGCAACAGATGGCACTGACGAGAATATAAAACTTGGACATTGGATTCTTGTAATCAGTTGTCTGAAATTGCACTCCTTTAGCACCAATGGATCATAGCAATATAGATAATGCAAACAATTTTGCTTGCTGTTTACTAAGTGGTAGTAACAGCAACTACAACTGGGCAAAAGAAAAAAAAGGACAAAAATTGCTCATATATATTTTTTTCGGATGGTGATGCAAGATGAACACAAGAGATTTATACCGGTTCAGGCCAAGGAGTGCCCTACGTCCAGTGTGGGTGGAGACTTTGTATTATCATGCACTGTAGTGCTAGTAGTACGGGAATACAAGCTTTACGAGAGAGGGAGAGTGCCCCATGTCACTGTGAGTGGTCTCGTGTTTGATTGAGCCAAGTGCCAATATCGTAGGGTGTCAAGCTAGTGAGGTGTGTTAGGCCTTCTACAGTGTATCGCTTGAGCGCCGCTTCAAATGGAGAGAGAAATTTCAAGCACCGCTCCTACCGTTGCAAAGCGGTGGTGCTAACTCCGGCCGAAATGGGAGCGACGCGAACTTGTTGCTCCGCCCGGCAGGGGTGCTAACCGAATAGAATATGAAGAGGGAGGAGAGAGATTGACACACACAATAACGAACCAGACATGCAAAGTACAACTGCTAGCCTTTTGCTTTTTCAGCTTTTTACTATTCTCGGTGGGCTCCATAGCTGCCTGCTGAAACAAAGGACGGTGCTAACTTGGCTCACGTGGAGCTTCAACAGTTTTGGGCGGCACTCAGCATTGTGGAGGGCCTTACCTTGCCTATCACTATCCGAGCTTCCCTTTTATAGGCTTCAAGGGAGAGCCATCAGTTACAAGTCTGTTCCCATGATGGGAGAGAGCGTGTCCTTGCCCTGTGGACTTTTTATGTAGCGACGTGGGTGAGGCGTGGTGGTTGTACTCCGTGTCCTTGGATGACGTAGAAGGGAAGTCCGCTTACGTATTGCTGTCACGCGAGGTGTACCGAGGCTCCTGTAGATCTGACCAGATGTAGGAACGGATTCACAAACAACAAGACTTCCCTATTACAACCAGAAGATTGAAGACTCCTGGGGAATAGCACTGTAAGAAAATCGTAACCCCTTCTCCCTCTAAGTTCTTTTCTCTCCCTTTTAGATCTTTTCTAGGTCCTTTTCTCTAGTTTACTTGAATCTCGGGGACGAGATTCTTCTAAGTGGGATAGATCTGAACACCCGTGTTTTTTTCATCATTTTTGAAATCACTAAAAATTTGAAAATTTTGAAACAAACTAAAACTTGTTTTATTTTTTGCTCAACCAAAAATCTATTTTCAAAAAACATTGCATTGAAAATTCACCATTTAAATTTAGGATATATGTTTGAGTATCTGCCATGCTTGCATGCTTGCTTGTTTGTTAAAAAGAACATAATGACTTATAATTTGGAGTGGAGGGTGTAGATCTATCTTAGGCTCCTAGTCTTGTCGATTAGCCATCAAGAGTTTGAAAACTAGAGAAAAAAATTGAAAATAATGAAATAATCGGAACCCTACTGATGATGCTGACAATATTCAAATAAGAGTTAACGACGTTGTGCTTTCAGTGGTAGACCAATATTCCCACAACGCCGAGACACCTATGGTGACATCGTTAATCTTGAGAATTTGTCACTCCAATTTGCGCGCGTGTATTCATAGAGGTGACTGTTGTATGTTTTGAGTGTATGTGTTGTAGAGTGTAATAGTGCAAAAAAGTGAGAATTGAGAGAAGAGAAAGAGAGAGGGGTAAGGGACACATGAGTTGTGTTATAGACAATATAGGCTTCAACAATGGGACGCCATTTGCCCACTTCAGCCGTGCTGTAGCTGATCCGCAGCACGATTTGTTTCCATTGACATATTTTGGAACATGTATAAAGGATCCATTCCTAAAACAACATATGTGATTAAGCTACAGTAAGGTATTGTCTACTGCTAGCACACGGTAATCTTATTGGCTTTTTCTTTAATATTAGCAACATTTCCTGTGCATGGTTGCGCGTCGATGTGAGCTGTGCGCAACCACCAATTCATGTGCCCGCTTCAGATTCTGCACATGCGACGGGGCCGGCCTTTTCTGAATCAGTCTAGACATGTATGCACGCATCCATCACGAATTCAAAGGCCCAGCAGTATGTAGTACACAATTGTGACGGGCAGCGAGATAAATGTCCCGAGAATAACCCTGAAATGATAAAACCCAGCAAGGTAATTATCAGTCTAATGGAATTAGTCCAGCGGACCGAGTTAATTGACAGCATGACAGTAAGAAGTGAGCGGTGAAATTAAGGTACAAACCCAGTGCTCATGATGTCGGCGTGGACTTTGTACTCCGCCGCGTACACGAATGAGGTCACGGCCAGTGGGAGAGCCGCCTGCAATATATTTGCACGCATGTTCAAAATGTGAGAATTTCCAGATCGTAGTTGGAGTGTACACCCTCCGTCCACAAATAAGTGCGTTTCTTTGACTTTTATCAATCCTATTTGACCATTTGTCTTATTTAAATTTTTTTAATAAATATAACTTATTTTGTCATAACATAAAAATTACTCTAATGCTAAATTAAGTCATAACAAAATAAGTAATATTTATTTAATTTGAATGATGTAAGTCAAAGAAGTGCATTTATTTGTGGACGGAGGTGGTATATATATGCCGCTACCTACTCCTAGAAGTGAAACCTTGTACTATCTGATTTTTGAATTATATATATCTCAGCAGTATTGATTATTTCCTGGTACTCTCTCCGTCCCAAAATAAACACAATTCTTTGACTTTTAGAAACTATGTTTGACCACTGTCTTATTTAAACTTTTTATTTAAATTATAAAACAAATTAAATGTTATTAAAATATCGTTAGTGATGTAGTAAGTCATAACAAAAGTGATAATATTTATAGAAGAAAGTTAAATAAGACGAACGGTAAAAACACAGTTTGTAAAAGTTAAAAAATTGCATTTATTTTGGAACGGAGGGAGTAGCTGCTTCCCTTCTTCCGTACCCAAATAAACAAGGTAATAATATATATACAAAGTGAGTTTCAGGTCAGCCTTACACTAGCTATTGGATCACATGGTCGATTGTGGTGGCCATGGTATCCGAACAAGTACTCCTAGAGATACACTTGGAGCTAACTTTCCGTGGTTGCTATGTCACGTTGCCGTCTATAATGGTCGATATTTGGCTATATAGATGTGACGTGTCATAAAAAAAGTATGAGAGAGTAGTCACTAGAGACATGCAAATAACTAGACTATTTCACGTAACCAAGGATCATGTGAGTCCAATAATATAAAAATATTTTTTTGTCTCTCGCCTCCACATCATCCGACTACGTAGCTAGCACTATCTATTAACATTACGGACGGCCAAGCCCGTACTCCCTCCGTCCCAAAAAAGAGTGTCGTTTTAGGTTTTATTGACTTGTTGCTTGAACATTCGCCTTATTCAAATTATTTGTATAAATATTATTTATTTTATTATTACTTACTTTATCACTAGAGATAATTTAATAATAATTTATTTATTTTATAATTTATACAAATTATTTAAATAAGACGAAAAGGTCAAACACGATGTCGGAGAAACATTTAATGTATTTTTTTAGACGGGAGGAGTAATTAGGAACTTGTCCAATTCAGCGTCTCTTCGATATTTGCGTTTTATGTCATGCAATGGAATGGGGCGTCACTCCTCGGCGCACGCCCACCAGAATCGTTAGCGGTGCACGTGCGCCACTGTAGATAGCAGTGCACATGCACTACTTCACAAATCAGCGCACGGCCCAGTTTCCTCAGTCAGCGTGCGGCCCAGTTTCCCCTGTCAGGCTTCATTGGGCCAAGTTTTTTTTTTTTGCCGGTTTATATTGTTTTCTGGTTTCTCCTGTATAGCTTCATTGGGCGAAATATTTATTGTCCGGAAGCTAAATTTTTCTCTTTTGGGACATCGGGAATGTGGGTGAAAATACGGGCGGGGGATGGTTTCACATACAAATGAAAGTGAAAGTAAAACATCCACATATATATGAAAAGTGAAAAAAAAAAAAGAGGCTGTCTATATCAAACGTGTGTGACATAGCCTTTTCCCTCACGTGTGATTTTTCTGGACATATCACACAAATCTTGCCAAAAAAATTGTGTGAGAAGACGACATCCCTCACACAAATATTGGCCAGGACATAATATTCAAAAACAAAGAAAAACCAAAAATTTGAGTGACAAGAAGACATCTCACACAGATTCTGTTTTCAAAACAACACAAATTTGAGCGGGAATTTTGTCAAAAAGAAATCATTCAGATAGGTAAGCTGATTAAACCTCTGATTAAGATTTGAAAAAGCTATTAAACTTCTGATTCAGATTAGAAAAATCAGTTAATCTCCTAGGTAAGCTGATTTTGCAGACAAACAAAAACTTCCCATGATCCAAAAAACCTTAGAGGGGTTCCTTGGACAAGCACTTTATAATCAATATCTAGGAGGATCCCAACATGTTCCCAACACCTACAAAAGATCTGGGAGGACATATAGGCGAATGCAAAGCTCCAATGGCTGGATGTCGAAGAAACTCTGTCAAATATCTTATCTTTAGTAACAGTACAAGCTGCACAAAATGGGCACTAATTTAAAAGTAGATAGAAGCTGCACAAAAATCATGACAAAACATCAGTGAACCCTACCTTACTGCCTGGTCACAACTTCATTTCAGTTGGAAAACAGCACCTCAAAATCATCGTGCAAAACTTGTGATTTTGTATCTAATCATCCACCTCAAACACCCCCATGATTCACACCTACATGTTGTCACCACTGAAAATGTATAGACCAAGAAACAAGTTGTTGGACTCCCACCTGCAAGTGCAATAATGTTTCTCATCAGATTCAAGAATCCAAAGGTGCTGAGAAATTCTCATGCAAAGAAGAATGAGAGAAATATAATATAATAAGATAGCCACATGCATTATGCTAGTACAAAAACAAGAATTGTGCAACCGCTTGTTTCATTTAAATCCCAGTTGTCAAATCAATCAATTATACTTCACAGCACTAACACAACCTAAGAAACCGTCACAATACCAGCAGCCTACAGATTGTTAATGTCATGAATATGCGCTGTTGAGCAGAGAGGCATCTAACAAAATCATTCTTCTAAAAACAAATGACAATAGAAGCTTCGACTAGAAAGGAGAAGAGAAGGTTGGACCATGGAAAAATGTTCTGAAACAAACATTTCCATGAGCGATTTGTAATGCTATAGCGATCCTGCTATAACATAGTTGTAAAACTTTGAACTACCAAATTAGAAATTTTGTTCTCGTTTGTTTAAAAATTTATAGCAAAATTATAAAATTTTTAACTATTAGATCATAAACTTTATACTACAGTTGTAAAACTTTAAACTACCAAATTATAAACTTTGTACTCGTTGGTTAATAAAATTTACACCAAAATTATACAAAACTTTTAACTATTAAATCTTAAACTTTTTAATGTGGTTTTAAAACTTTGAACTACTAAATTATGAACTTTTTACTCGTAGGTTATGAGTTTACACCCAGATTTTTAAAAACTTTGAACTAATAAATTATAAACTTTGTAGGAGGTTCTAAAAGTTTGAACTAATAAATTATAAACTTTGTACACGTTATGTTATAGAAAATTTGTACTCATTGGTTTATAAATTTACACCACAATTATATAAAACTTTTAACTATGAAATCATAAACTTTATACTATAGTCTAAAAACTTTGGACTATCAAATTAGAACCTTTGTACTTGTTGGTTTATAAATTTACACCAGAATTATATAAAACTTTTAACCATCAAATCATAAACTTTATACTATAGTTGTAAAACTTTGGACTACCAAATTAGAAACTTTGTACTTGTTCGTTTATAAATTTACACCAGTAATTATATACAACTTTTAACTATCGGATCATAAACTTTATACTATAGTTGTTAAACTTTGAATTACCAAATTAGAAACTTTGTACACGTTGGATTATAAATTTACACTAGAATTATACAAAACTTTTAACTATGAAATCTTAACCTTTTTAATGTGGTTTTAAAAATTTTGAACTACTAAATTATGAACTTTGTACTCGTATGTTTATGAGTTTACACCATAATTTTTTAAAGGTTTGAACTAATAAATTATAAAGTTTGTACACGTTAGTTTATAGATTTGCACCCATAAATTATAAACTTGATACTACTGTCGTAAAACTTTGTGCAACAGTTTGTCACAAATGGCTCGGTTCTAAAACTAAGAAGGAGTAAACTCTTATGCTGCTAGTTGAAAACATCTTTATCCAAAAAAAAAAATGGAAACACAAAAGAAACTAGCCGTGGAGTAAATAATCTAGAAGACTTCATTACTTAATCAATTGTTGGCTTGGACATTGTGTGGATGGAGATAAAAAAGATCATGCTACCTGTACTGCTGATCTGCTAATAAAAGGATGTGATTTTTGGAGTACACATTATTAGAAGTCTCTCTAACAACACTATATGCATATCTATATAACATTCCAAGGTTGAATATTTTTCTCTTCAAGTTTTAAAAAAATGATGAACTGTACATCACCAACGAAAGACTTATGATAGATGATATTGATTAGCAACAAGCAACTATTTTGGTGGTCGCAAGTGTTAGACCCGCCCTATATCAAAAAGACCCGGGGGGACTGTATGTAGACTTCATACCTTTTCATGTCGAACTTGTTTGTTCAGTTATAAGAATTGCGGTTGATACCTGGGGAAAAAGAAGAGCATGAAAAAAGATGAGTAAATTGCACTTTGTAGGTACTTAAACTTTTAAGCGTATAACGGATAGGTACTCAAACAAAAACGTAACATGTAGGTACTTGCATCTACAATTTGGGCTATCCAACGGTGCTTGTCGATGACGTGGCGTGTAACGCCGTGGTCATTTGACGGCGGCGCTTTGGCTTTTTTATGAAAACCCCTAAATATACTAACTGAAATAGCCCGGAGGTGTGCGGGACCTCAGAGTTCACCGGCGGAGGTGCGGGACCTCAAGTTCACTCGCGGAGGTGCGGGGACCTCCGATTCACCGGCGGAGGTGCAGGACCTCGAGTTCACCGACGCCTTTTCCTCGATATGGCACCGCGGCGCCGCCCGCCTCCATCATCTAGGTTAGTCGCCGCGGCTGTCGCCATCGCCGCCGAGAGACCAGGGCACGGCGCGCGGAGGCCTGAGACCGGAGCACCGTCGGGCGTGGGCGTGAGCAGGAGGGCGCCCGGCCGTGCGTGCCGCGCGCGGCGAGGTGCTCCGCCGCCGCACGGAGTCCCCGCCGCGGGCCTGGGTTGCTCCGCCGCCGCGCTGGGTCCCCGTCGGGGCGTGAGCCACGGGCCTTCGCCGCTCGGAAGCCGCGAGCTGGGCGACTGTCTTTGCCGCAGGGAGCCCTGCTCAAGCGCCGCAGCAAGGGCCACGCAGAACGCGCCGCCATGCCGCCTCCACGGGAGCCTGGCTGCGACGCTCGACGAACAGCACTTTGCACACGTCGGCCTCCGTGAGAGCCTCGCCCGTCGACCGCCACGAGTTGCCTCGCACGCCGTCCTCGTGAGCTCCAAGGGCGGGGGAAAATACTCTGGCGGGCGGTCCGCGTCGGGGCGGACGTACTCGCATCCTCGCGAGCTCGCTAGTCTCGCGCTGCCGCGTACTCGCGTCCTCGCGGTCGCGGGCACCCGTACTCGCGTGCCCACGCCCGCGCTACCGTGGAGGCTGGGGCGCCGCCCAAGGTGAGGACAGCGCGGGAGGGCGGGGTGCCCGCGCCGTCCCGTGCGCCATGGCGGCGGTGCCACTCACTTTGCCTGCATGACGCCATGGGGGCAGTGGAAGCTGTTGATGAGGTGTGTCGTGGCCGAGCCGCTCGGGAACGTTAGCCGGTGGTGGATGATCATGGTCTGTTCACCGGTGGGACGACGACGGAGAAGGACGTTAGGACGCGGTGCGTGATCTCGATCGTCGTCTGATTGTTGGTGGTAGATCAGAGCCTAAGTACTACGTACCTTCCTCATGGGCACGATGACGAGGAGGCCGACGAAGCTGACGAGGAAGAAGAAGGCCATCGTCCGGCCGAACGTCGGCTCGCTGATGTTCCCGCCGGGGATGTTCGCGATGCTCGTCTTCTCCGCCGTATGCCCGTCCATACCGAGCAGATACGACCCAAACCCGCCTGGTTACACGCAGCGCATCGACGATGTCAGGCATGGCGACGCCAGCGACGGGCCGACGATGGCAATGCCGTTGCCGTGCATACACAGGATAGACCGCTGGCGAGCAGCGTGGCTTACCCGCCAGCGCACCCTCGGTCAGGCTAAGCAAGGTCGGAAAAAGATTTGGGAAGGGGGTTTTCACAAAAAAGCCAGTACCTAGAAGTTACGTCAGTATAGTTTCAGTACCTAGACGTTACGGTTTGTAGTTGAAGTACCCAGAAGTTACTAAAGTATAGTTCCAGTACCTAGAAGTTACGTTTTTTAGTTGGAGTACCTATCCGTTACACGTTAAATAGTTTAGGTACCCACAGTGCAATTTACTCTCATGTATACTTACAAAAACAAAGATTGTAGCATGAACTCATTTAGAAAAAAAAACTAACATGTATTGATAATATATCTTTGATATGGATTAGAGAATCAAACTTTTAGTTATCTAGGTGTGTGAGTAATTAATATGATAAGCACCCCCACAATGCCTATTATACTACTATGATGTGTAGTACATCTGTATGGCTTTAGACATTGCCGCTGGTTTGAATGTGGAGTTAGTTAACAGCTACCAAGGAAAAAAAAGTCAATATCAAAACACTTACTGCTTGCTAACTTCGTCTCTTATCGTTGGATGGCACTCCTTGCTGTACATGCTTAAGGTGTGAAACAAGAAACCACTATGACTCGACAATAGCTATCTCTTTCTCTTCTCTTGTCCACAACCCGAAAGTATGTTCAAACAATGGGCACTAAAATATTTATATCACTAGTCCAAAATAACTTTCCTCTAGGTATTTTATAAAACATTTTTATCACTAGTATGATCAATGTCTTTACCATCTGTATCACTCTTTTGGTGATTCAATATGGCTTTATCACTAGAATCATGCCGTTTATGATTATGATGATGGTGCCCGTGACCCACGATATGAGCTCCATTTTGAGAATTGTCTTCAACATACCTCACTCTCAACAATGAAAAATGTACAATGCCAACTGCATGGAATAGTAGTTGAAAATTAGACATATGCAGAAAGGGAACATGTCAAGGAAGTTAGACACATAGGGAAAGAAATCAGGTCAAGGACTCTTGAGTAATAAAATTTTGGGAATATATTCATGTCACTAAGAACAATAGTGATTAATGCTTGTGCAGATTTAACATGTCAGCTGGAGGGTGGTGATATCCTACATACTTTGGGTTAAAGGAAAGACTCTGCAACAACTGAATCAAGAAAGAGGAATCTAAATATGGCAAAACAAAAAGTTCATAAAGGACAACACATACATGTGTAAGATATACTCACATAGTATAGAAAACCCCACAAAAAGATCTTCTAGCTAGTGAGTGTGCATGTGCATGCTCATGAGCATGAGCATGACCATGATCATGACCCTCATGACCATGCAAGTGAGAATGCCCTCCACCTAAGCAGGAATTAAAGTAAAAAGTGAGAGAGTGCTCCTATGGCGAATGAATTAAAAGCACTGCATTCTACATTATGTACCAAGTGAAGATCAGAATAAAAGGAATCAATATACAGTAGTGTTGTATGGATGTGGTGGCTCAGGTATCAATATGATACTAGCACAAGTAACATACTACGATGCTTTGGAGGTTCAACACTTCAGTTTATGACTCATAGCCAAAGCATAGCAGAAAAGCACATGCAAGAGATGGTAGGAATTAGAACAGTTTGATCCAATTGGTTAACACAGTGGGTAATTCAGAGGTTTAGTGAATTTAATTTAACAAAGCACATGCATGGAACTATGCTTCTTTCTAAAATTACAAGCAACTTGATTTAGGGTCATAAGTTACGTTGGAGTAAATACATCATTTCTCATTTGCTAACTTTTCTGGGACCTTTGCAAAATCCACCCATCTACCCCTCCTATGTCCTATGGCAGTGAAAAAATGGGGGCACTGAACTGTCTTCGAGAACACAGGCACAGACAGGTTAGGTAGGACCGCATTACAGGGGAATGAAGCTATCTTTGAAAATGGGCCAATTAACAAGAATACTGAATAAAAGATATCTTTTTGTGCTAATGACAAAAGATATATAACAATGCTACAAATAATACCACATCGACTTATTACATGCAATACAAGTGTATAATCATAGAAAATTGAAAACCGTTTGCACCACCGCGTTTATTATGACGAGATCTATAAAACTAGATCCATGTTGGATATGCTTTGAGAAAATTTTCGGATCAATATATCTCCCTCTCCCCCCTCTCTCTCTCCCCCTACCTCCCTCTCTCTCCCCTCTCTCTCCCCCCCTCTATCTAATAGTATATCTGGTATTGTTTTCAAAATAGGACTTTTGAAAATATATCAATGTAACTACGGGAGATGTGGTATTGATATATTTTGAAATATATCAATACTTTTCCCGTAATTCAAAATATAATCTTACAAGTTTTCAAAAAAGTTTGGACTATCAAAGGATTTCAAAATATTTGTATGGATTATAACATGTGCTTTAAGAAAGCTGCCCTTTGCATACGCTTATCTGTCAGAGAAAATGTGGTATCCACATGCACAACTAAATAAAATATTTTATTTATATCTTACCATATATATATTTACGTGGGCTCTATCAATATAATGTCAGTATAAACCTTTTATACTTCGAGTCCTCATATTTTAAACGTGGCCCACTCCCTCTTGGTTAGTAGCAGGGCACAAACATGTTAGTTGTGAAAGTGTGTGAATGCATTATTGATTCTTTTTTTTTTTTTTTTTTTTTTTGCGAAAACATTATTGATTCTTTTATTTGTATGTTGACCTGAAGATAGAGTCAGCAATACATTGTGTCTCTGGGGGCGCCGTCATAAAAGGCCTGGAAGCAATTGCTGTTGCCAGCTTGATGCTGTTTGTTGAATCCTTGCAAGTAAATATTAAAGCTGCCTTAAGCTGGATGAAGGCTCACGTAGTCGATTAACAACACTTACAGAAACAGTAAGTGTGTTTTTTTTCCTTCTATATCTAGTTTCACCACTTATTATTTAATTTCGTTGAAAAAACATTCATGACAGTGCACTGTGCTTAATCTACTACTTGTTCTGAACTGCAGATTTTAGATGCTGTCATTAACAAGTCACTAGTGAAATCCATACAAGACATCGTTGATGACAATGGCTCTGTTAAAGATATCCACTGTTTCCTGCTACAGCCTAAACATCTTTGTCAGACGCGTGGTTGTTTTACTATGAAACAAGTTCAGATTCCAGAATAAAATGGAAACTATCGCAAAAATATGATAATTTGGTTCAGTTTTCTTCTCCTTTTGCCTATATATTCTCACACAAGTGCTTAAACCCAATGAGAGTAACACAGAACAAACTGAACACTATCGCAAAATATGATAATATGATTCAGTTCTCTCGGTCAGTATGCAACACATGCCCCCATGTTAATGCAGAACTCTATACGCTTCACCTTATTATTCCCTCAATAGGTGAACCGGAACCACATCGACCAAAAAAAAACAGGGGCATCGAATCACCAAAAATCATAGATAACAGCCACATGGCTCGTGCCTGCTGCTCCTAATCCGCATCCCCATGAATGTTATTGTTAGGATGGAGACCGGGAGAGAAGAACGGAGGTACCTGAGCGCAGGAGGACGAGGCAGCGACCCATACCTGGATGAGCTGCAAGCGTTGGAGGCTGCCGCCGGTGACAACGTCGACGTCCTCACTGAAGCGGACACTGGATCTCGGTGCTGACTGCTTCATCCCGAACTGCATGCACTCGGCGGATTCATGGGCCCCTCACTCCTCAGCCCTTTCCCTGTCAAATCCGCCTCCGCCTGTGCCTCGAATCGAGCAGCGCCGCTGAATCTGCCCCAAATTGAGGCCTCGCCGGTGACGAATCCGCCCCAAATCGAAGTTGCACCGCCGCCGACGGACTTCACCTGCACATCGATGGGGCTGCACCGGCGTCAATGAGACCTCTACCTCCACGTCGACGGGAGAGGATGTGAGTTGGTACCGCTCAGATCGAGGCCGCGCTACGACCGCGGCGGCATGCTAGACGACGCGAAGCGTGGGGGCCGGATCTGGAGCGGCGGCGCGCGACCGTGCCGGCTTGAGCGTCGAGGGAGACGTCCGGCGGGGAGGGTCCGCCGTCGGCCAAATCGTCGCTCCAGCGAGATTTTTCCAACGACGCATTGAGGGGAGAAAGGGGGAAAGGGGAACGGTCGTCCGGTTCACGGGCGGTTCACTGTTTTGAAACGGTCATGACTGAAAAGCTAGAGAGGAAAAGCGCGCGTGTGCGCCGAAATTGAGCGGCGCGCGTGCGCCAAATAAGGTTTGGGAATGGAAAGTTGCGGCTGGCGGCCACGTTTCCGTTTTAATGTTTTTTTTGTTGTTATATCGAAATTTGTTTTTGTTTTCTTTGTACAACAAGCAGTGCCGCGTGCTTTAATTTTTGTTTGTTTGAACAAATTAATAAACAGTGTAACGGAAAAAAGGTGTACCGTCGGTGTTATTTTTTCTTTTTTTGACATGTCGGTGTTAGCTTTACCTGTACAACAGCAATGTGCAGAAGCGTGCCGTGCATTCCTACGGCCAGCGAGGCGAATAGCATGATGATGGGACCAATCAGGAACTTGAGGAGGATGGAGAGCGACGCGATGGTGTACCCGCATGGTACGAACCGTGACTGCCGCGCTATGAACGTCCCTGAAAAATGATCCACACGTACAAGTTTGCGTAAGTACGTAAAATCAAAATTATGCCCAGATTTAAATTTTTTAGTGGGTTTAGCACCTGAAGCGAACATGCCCAGCCCAACTGCGGTTGTGTAGATTTTTAGATAAAGGATTTGAAAAATCCGGCTTCATCTATTCAAAGATAGAATCAGACCTCTTATTACAAAGTAACACACAAAAAAGCCAAATTGGGCTATAAAGAAAAACCACCGCGACACGCGGGGTGAAATGAAGGAAAAGATTTTGACTAAACATAGCCAATGTGTCTCTTTGAAAGCCATCCATTGGATCCGAAGAAATCAAGAGTCTGCCGTTTCTAGATGTGAAGCCACAAAGGTCATTTGGTCTTGCAGATCTTCATGCCTTTGTAGTTTTGCCCATTGACGAAGCCAATACGTTCCTCAAAATAGGACCTGCAAAAGAGTTTTTGGTCTACATTTGTCAAAAACCACCTCATTCCCGGTTAGCCATATTGCCCAAAAAAGAGCAAAGAACTAGCTTAATAACAATGTATTATACTTTTTGTTACCCATTTTGGACCAAATATGGAACATATCATATGTGTTCAAGGGTGGGGCAATTCCAAAAAGTATATGAATAGAGCGCCAAAGAAATTTAGCATTAGAACATTGAAAAAAGAGGTGTTGAATCGATTCTAAGGAATGACAAAAGGAACAGCTAGTATCCCCATGCCAATTCCTCCTTGCCAAATTATCTTTGGTTAAGATAACACCTCGCTTTAAATACCACATAAAAACTTTGATTTTCATGGGTAATTTTGTTTGCCAAATATCCTGTGACACTCTAACACCATTATTAATTAACGCAAAGATACATAGACTTGATCAGAAAGATACATGAGACTTTTAAGCCCCAAACAAACACATCTCTTTCCTCGCATAAGTTAACTTGTTGTATGGAAAGCATTATACGGTTCCAATTGATCATGTTTGCTCCCACTAAATTTCTTCTAAAAAGAAATATTTGGTATAGGAGTGTTAATGATATTGGCTACTGTGTCCTGCTTCCTCTCCTTACAATATTAAACAACGCAGGAATTTATCTTTGAGTGGTTTGTTACCCACCCAAGTATCTAACCAAAATCTAGTTTGTGTCCCATCTCTTACCTTAAAATGTCCTAATTCCATAAAAGTGTCTTTCACATTCATGAGACTCTTCCAAAAATGTGAATCATATGGTTTCTTTGTACAATTCCCTAGTGTTTTGTCCTTGATATATTTATTCCTTAAAAGATCTTGCCATAGCCCATCCTCATTTAATAATTTGAATAACCACTTACTAAGCAAACATTTATTTTGAGTTTCCAAGTTTAGAATCCCAAGTCCTCCTTGGTCTTTCTCGGTTGCCGTAATATGTCCCATTTGACTAGTCTATATTTTCTCTTTGTGTTGATCGTTTTGCCAATAGAACCGTGATATAAAATATTCGATTTTATCCAAAACTCCTTTCGGTAATTCAAAGAAGGACATCATAAACATGGGTAAGCTAGAAAGCACCGAATTTATGAGTACCAACCGACCCCCTACCGAAAGTAGTTTGCCTTTCCAACCACTTAATCTTTTTTCTATTCTTTCTTCAATGATTTTCCAATCTTTGTTAGTTAGCTTTCTAAAGTGCATAGGTAATCCGAGGTAGCGAAATGGGAATTTACCAATGGCACAACCAAACAACTCGCGAATAAAAGTCCTCATATTCTTTTAGCTCGGCCAAAACAAAAGACCTCGCTTTTATGAAAATTAATCTTTAGGCCGAGATAGTTGTTCAAAAGTGCTAAGCAACAACTTCATGTTGATTGCCTTTTCAACATCATGACTCATAAAGATAACAGTGTCATCCGCATATTGTAGTATTGATAGGCCATCTTGCACTAAATGAGGGATTACCCCTTCAACTTGACCCGCTTCCTTGGCTCTGGCAATAAGTATGGCCAACATATCCGCTACTATGTTAAATAGTATAGGGGACATCGGGTCACGCTGCCTTAAGCCTTTCTTGGTCTGGAAATAAGGACCTAGTTGATCATTAACTTTAATATTGACATTTCCTCCCTGGGTGAATTGTTGTATCCACTCACACCATCTATTTGAAAAACCTTTCATGCGTAAAGCTTGTTGTAAAAAACTCCAATTTACTTTGTCATATGCTTTTTCAAAGTCAATCTTAAAGATTACCCCGTCTCTTTTTTTTGTATGTAGTTCATGGATTGTTTCGTGTAAGATGACTGCCCCTTCCATGATGTTTCTACCTGGTAGGAAGGCCGTCTGAGTCGGTCTTATAACCTTTTGGGCAATGGTAATTAATCTATTAGTTGCTACCTTGGTAAAAATTTTGAAAGAGACGTTCAGTAAACAGATAGGTCTGTATTGTTGAACGGATCTTGCATCCTTCTTTTTAGGCAACAAGATTATATTACCAAAGTTTAGACGATTAAGAGGCAAATTTCCTCGATGAAAATCAGAAAATAAAGCCATCAAATCATCCTTGATTACCCCCCAAAAAACCTGATAGAACTCTGAAGGGAAGCCATCAGGGCCTGGTGCTTTGTTGTGCTCCATTTGGAAAATAGCTGTTCTAACTTCTTCCAAAGAAAACGGCTCAGTTAACAACTCATTCTCCATTGGTGAGACTTGAGGAATGTCGTCTGTTCTGGATTCATCTAAGAAGACAGATGTGTCTTCAGATGGACCAAACAGATTCTTATAATAACTTGTAATATGCTTCTTCAGTTGTAATATGCGGTTGTGTAGATGATGAACAGAGAATCGCTAACAATTTTTGGCATCGAGAATCCAATCCTGCAGAGGAAACAAATTAGGGCAATCATTAGTGAGCACGATTGAGGAATTGAGATATAATAAAAAAATATATAAAATGGCAACAAGATACTAAAATATGATATGATACTAGCTAGATTCAAGGTTAGGCTTTTCCAGCTTAGCTATTCATTTTTACCCTCTCTACAGGATAGTTAATGAAAAAGGTAAGTCTATAACTGATCTATGGGATGGAGGAAACCTTAAGTGTACATTTAGGACTGTGACTAGAGAACAGTATAAGGTCTGGTTAGAAATAATAGAGCAAGTTTCCACCGATTCAATCTCTGATGTGGATGATGAGATGGTGTGGGAGTTTAAATCTTCTCGCATATACTCCTTCCAATCGTTATACAAAGTTAATCAATTTTGGAGGCATAGAATCTGTTCATGTCCTAGCTATTTGGAGTTTGAAAGTCCCCCCTAGAGTGCATTTCTTTTTATGGTTAGTTTTTAATAATAGAGTTCGTACTAGAGACAACCTAGCCAAAAGGAGAGAAGGGGTGTTTGTTTTGTACTAAAAAAGACATCCTAGCTAAAAGAAGAGAAGTGGTGTTTGTTTTGTACTGAAAAAGAGTCCATTCATCATCTTTTCCTTGAATGTGTAGTTGCAAAACGTTGTTGGAACATAATATTAGATTTGCTGGGATATCAAGTTTTGTATTGCTAACATGATATCCTCAGTAGCTTTAAGGTTTATCTAGAAATTGAGAAATGATATTTGTTTTCAACGGCTAGAGTGGAGAAGCATGGAAATGTTACTCTTCATGATAGTTGTGTCTCTTAACAAACTGGGTGATTCTCTGCCCAGCAGATAGGAAGGAAACTTTGTTGGACTTTGCAAACAAACACAAGGTGGAAGCTGGGAGAGTTCTCTGGCTTCCAATGGACACAAGCACAAACTGAAGCCGCTGAAAGGAGGAGTGGATGGAAGAGCTGGACACCCCCTGGTGGCAGAATTCTCTACTGATGAAGAAGACCCTACGTTGGTACCTTGGTGGGTGTCATTGGAGTCGTCACTCGTCAATCATGTAATATGTGTATCTTTAGTAGTTATCTTTTCAGGCCATCGCGCCGCCGGGCGGGCGGCACCTCCAACCCACGCCACCGCACCTCCACCCCCTCCTCTCCCGCCTCGCCGTTGCCAGAGTGCATCGCCGGGGCCCGTGCGGGCACAAGGAAGGCGGCGGCGGGGTTCCTTCCTTCCCTTGTAGTTGCGCCGGGCGAGGAAGTCGCCGTCCATGGCGGCGACGATGGTGGATCCATGGACCCGGTGTGTTGGAGGGCAGATCCGGTGTCCTAGGGCTGGATCTGTGCGAGACTCGACCAGTGACAGGCTGTTCCACGACGACATAGACAAGCATGCGTATCTTGCGGTAGCGGGTCCCAGGTGGAGATGTGGTGGCGGCGGCTGTCGGAGCTTGCGCATGGGAAACGACTCTGGCGTCGCCAATGGCAGCCGACAACGTGACTTCACTGGTGGGGTGGCGGCCGACGTAGATCCGGCTTGGGGAGTCATCAGCCACGATGGTGGCCGGAGCTACCTACCGCCGGTTCGGTGATCTGGTCTGCCGACATCGACGACGACATCGACGACATCTGGTGGCTCGTCGTACATGGCGTAGGTCGCTTGCGGTGGACAAGTTGTGGCCAACACTGTGCATGGGGTTGAGGTGCCATGGTGAAATCTTTGCCCTCTTATGTTGATGACGACGACGTCTCTAGACGCCGTTTTCTTCTTTGGAAGCGTCAATCTTCGGGTCTGTTCCATGTGTGTGTTTGTCTTCTCTAGGTGAAAACCTGGACGATGGCACCAATGACGTCGCAATCTCTTTGGAGGCATCGTTTTGAAAGATTGTGCTCGATTAGTCTTCTACGACGGTCAGCGTCGTGGCGAGAAAGGTGGGGGCCTAGTTGATGACTCAATTATCTTTTGAGGAGGCAATTAGGTTGATGTGTATGCCCTTTTTTAAGTTTGTGTGGGTTGTGTTGTGGTGTATAAAAATAGCTATATGCATTAATTGATGGAGAGGGTCGGGCCCTTGTAACACCCCGTGTGTTATTTACCGCTAAGCTATGGATTTGGACAAAAATAAGTTTAGTTAGGTTTGGTTATGTCGTCGGTCGGCAAGACGCGGAAAGAATTAGATTCCTAAGTTACCCCCTTGTTGGAAACCCTAATTTCTAAACCCTAGTTTGTCCCTCTTTCTTTATTTCAAAATCTATCAAGAATTTGGGTATGGTTATTAAAGCAAAAAAGGTAGAGTTTTCAATTTTGAACAAAGTTGGTATTTTGAGTTTTCAAAGTTTAGTTCAAAATTTTAAAGTAATTGTGAATTTCATCAAAACCCTAATTGCCCCCTTTTCTTTATTTCAAAATCTAAGCAAAATTTGAGAAAAATTCCAAAAAGCTAGTTTGTAGATATTGTTGAGAGGAACAAAAGTCATGTACAAAAGTTTTTCAAGTTTTTACATGATTTTAAAAGTAATTTTGGATTCAAATTTCAAAATTTTGAACTGCATTTCAAAAAGTCATATTTCTAGGCTGAATTTGAAAATCTTCCAATTGTGAAAATTGTAGATCTTGAAAAATTAAGGCAAGTTACTTTTTGGAAATTTTTTGAGTTTAGTTCAAGATTTGGGAGTAATTTTAAAATTTGAAGTTAGGGTTTGACAAGCTACAAGAACCCGACCACTCCTCCTCTGCCACCGCCGGCGCCAAGGGTCGCGCCGCCCGTCCCACCGCCGTCCTCTCGCGAAGCCGACCGGCCGAGGACCTTCGCGACGCCGTTGTCTACCTCCCGACCCCCTCTTCCTATAAATAGGCCACCACCGGTGACGTGGTGCCCTTTTCTTCATTTTCGCCGCCGCCGAATCGCCTCCCTCCGCCGCCGCCGTTCGCCGCCGACGCTCCATTTCTTGCCAAGCTAGTTAGCCAGCAGCGTCGCAACTTTGTTTCGCCTCTTTTTGAGCCAGCTCGCGTCGTCTTTCATCACCTGAGCCGCCCGCACGCCGCCGTCTTCCTCGCTGCCGCCAAACCGCCGCCGCCGACCCCGCCCGCCGCCAAATTTCACCGGAGCTTTGGCTTGCTTCTCTTCGAGTTTTCTCTCCTTCTCGGCGACATATTCGTGATCGGCTCGCGTTTTCCACAGGCGAAGCTCCGACGTGCCGAACGCCCGTTGCCGCCGCCGCCGCCGCCAGCTTCCCGCCGCCGACCCCTCTCCCGCCCTAGCCCCGCCGTAGTCGAGCCTCGCTCCAAGCTCCCCGGTGAGTCCCCGGCCGCCCTTCTCCTCTCCGTTATCCTTTTGGCCCATCACCGGCGCCGAACGCGGCCAAGCGCCGCCGCTGCGCGGTGAGCGCCGCGCGTCGCCGCCGGGAGCACGCGCTCGTCACGTGAACGAGCGCGCCAAGCAATCGCTCACACCGGGCCGCCCAATAGAAATATTAACGGGCCAAATTAATTTATGGGCCAAAATAAAAGTAAAATCAGCCCACCATGAACAAGTTCTGGGCCATGAACAGTGATGGGCCATGAACAAGAATGTTTATTCAACCCAGAGCCCTTTTTCATTTATAAAATGATTTATTCAATTTCAATTATTTGAATAGTGTTTGATTTTCCAAATTTTGTATAAATTAAAATACTAGCTCAAAAATTCTGAAAATTTTTGTGTAGCCTTCCCATGAGTATGTCTACCCATGAAAATTATGAAACTAGAATTTTGAATACTTTTGGCATGATTTAAAAATACAAAATTTAATTAAAAAATGCATCTTCCTTGATTTTTAATAATTATTTTATTTATCCAAAAATCATGAAAATTATTTTGGCACTGTTTTTATGACATGATCTACCTGTACAAAATTTTTGAGCTTGTTTTGAGAAAAATAAATTTTTATTATTTTATGCCCTAATATTTTATGTGTAAAACAAATGGTTTAATACTTTATAACTTAGGGTTTTGGGTAGATTTTGGGTTGTTTTGTGAACCCTAAACCACACCACTGTTAGATGGTCCTTGAGAACTCCTTAGGCAATGGTGATGATATCTCGTAGGGTAGTTCAACAAGTTGATTTTGTTAAGTTGCAACTTTATCGTGAAGGAAAGTTGTACTCAAGTGTTTATCATTTCATGCACTCTCGCACCTCATGTTTGTATGCATGGCATCATGTTAAGCATATATTATTCTTTCGTATAGTGAACGAAGGAGATCGTGAAATTGTTGATCAGGCCTCCGAAGAAGGCTATCTTGTTGACCCGAGTTCCGAATATCGTGATCCGTCGTCCGAGTCAAGTTACTTCTTTGATCAAGGCAAGCCCCTGTTCATTTAAACATTTCCTTGTGTTTTACAAAGCTTTATATCACCTTTACTTTATGCTTTGCATTAGGTGATAGGAGTTGTGTGACAACCTAATTGATGCATCATCCATCCTTGATTATTTCAGTATCTACCTTGATAACCCAATTTGATAAAATGCTAGAACACTTAGCCTTGCTATATTAGTTAGACTTTTGAGTCAAAATATGACAAGTGTCTTATGACAGCCCGAAGTGGCAGTTGATGAACAAGGATGTTATATGATGAAACCATGCTGGGATATGGTGTTTAATTTGATACCGGTCGGGTAATTTGCATTGAGAATGGTGTCTCAAAGTGTAGTATTTCCGGCTTGTCGATTAAGGACCGGCGTGTAGGCCTGTGTAACCGAGACTATGAAACGCACCGCGCCTCGAGGTCTTTTGGCCAATGGCACGTCGCCTGCGGGCGTCGCCCCAAGACAGTCGAAACTAGTTTTGGACACATACTCGGTAAGCCTAATCTTGGGGTGTCAAATCGAAACGCATAAACCGCAAGACCGGGAGTGGAGAGATGGCGGGAGTACATGTTACCCTCGTGGGTTAAAGTCCCGGATTGGAGGTGTACGGTATTCTCGGGTGGCGTGGGACGCGGTTCCGTTTTTGAGTATCCAAGAAAGGGTTGATATATGCAAGCTTAAGTGCTACATATGTCGTGTGGAAAGAACTTCCCAAATTGGGTTAATCGATTTCGAAATCGCCGTGCTTCTCGGATATGGAGACTTCGGTTTCTCGACTTATATCGTAGTTTAATTATGAAACTATGAAGAGATGGAATAAGTGATGGAATATCTACAAGTGTGTGCTCTAGTATAAGATCATCTAGAGTAGGTGAGAAACTAAATTGGGATTAAAATATTGAAAGTAAGGATTCACTACTAGTAAGCTTTTATGCAAAATGAGTTCTTGATTCTTGCTAAAAGCCTTACCTTGAATCCTAATAAGACCAACATTCCCGAGTCTTCTCCTATTTTCTTTAGTCGGGTAAGTCTTGTTGAGTACTCCCGCACTCGGGGTTGTTAACCCTTGTTGCGTCTTGACTCATCTTTTTTAACCAAGGTTATGTCGGTGGGCTCGACATGATCTGGTGTCTTCTAGTTCTACCTAGCTTCTTCAAATAAGTTAAGTTTACTCAAATGTAACTTATTCACAATTTATAAAATTAATGTTATTATTCTTCCGCACTCTGATCTATATTTTTGTAACAAATGTTGTAATGTTGTAGCTACTCCTTTGTTGATCCTGGTATGATTTATCAACAGGGCTTCTTAAGTTATCGGGTGTATCTGCACAGCTGTCAGAGGTCTTTGGGACAATGACAGGTGCAGATGGGCCCGGTAATTAGGAGGTTCTGTTACAGCCCTTTTCTAAAAAATTCTTTTCAGGCCATGCGCCTTGTATTGAAGTTGTTAAATTTGGTATCCAGATTGGCCGGGTGGGTGGGCATCTGGGTAAACTGGGACTGTAAACGTTTGTGGTCTTTTAATAATGTAGTCTTTTTAATAATAACTAGGAAATATGCCCTGTGCATTGCTACGGGTTAATAATACATTTTTAACTTTAAAATTTATCCCTCTCACTGAGTAACTTAATTTTTCGCTTGATTAAACTATTTTTTTATTAAATATGATGTGGCATTTGTGTAGAATAGGAAATCTTTCAATAATAAATGGGCAATACACTATGTTAGAATTTTAGGAAAAAACATACCGCACTTCTTTTTTCTCGAAACAAACGTCTTGTACTTCAGAGCAAGTAAGAGCATCTCCAGCCACAAACCTCAAATCTAACCCCTATTTATCCGTTTTGGGGCTGGCCGGTAAAATTTGAGGGCTAAAATCACAGACCAACTCCAGCGGGCTTGTCAAATCTGGGCCTGCAAATCAGCGGGACCCACATGTCGGCTAAATAATCTTCTCTTCTCGTCTTGTCCGCGCAGCGCCGCCCCCCCCGTTCCTCGCCGCTCGTCGCGCCGTGAACTCCACCTCTCCTCTCCTCACACCCTGCAGATTCCCCCGAGCTCACCGAACCGATTCGGCGGGCCGAGATTTCCCATGCCAAGCAAAGCAAGACGACGGCACAGCACGGGCACTACATCTTGGCAAGGTTCCGGAGCACGTACTTGGATCTTCCCTGGAGGTCTTGGGCACCATGTAGTGCGGCATGTGCCGCCGGCACCACGCGAGGAGGGGGCCGGGAGGGCCGCCGTGCTTGATCCTCGCGCGCCACGGCCGCTGCTGGCTTCGGTCGGCGACGACGGTCGCGGGCAGCTCGACGGCTAGACGACCGGAGATCCTCGCGCGGCCTTGCGCTCCTCGCTTATGGCGCTCAGCCCAGTCCTGACGACAGGCCCCAGCGCGGCCAGCCCGACGGCAGCTAATTTTGACACCTTCGCGGAGGTCGCCGGAGTCACGGCGCGAGGCTCACGCGACCATGCTCGCGCCGAACAGCGCGCCCACGCGGCAGCGGTGGCGCGGCCATGCCCGCCCGGATCCACTCGGTCTTGACAGCTTCCGACGGTCGGTGTGTGCCGCGGCGGCGGCGGCACCCTTCTTCCCAAGCGGCTCGGGCGCGATGTTCCGCGGGTCGCCGCGGTGTGGACGAGCGGACGCTACTGCCGCCCGGTGCCGAGGGCGAGACGGCGGTGCCGGTGAGCGCGAGGGGAGCACCGCCGGGCGAGATAGCGAAGCGGCGGCGGGACGGCGAGGGCGGCGCGCGACGGGAGAGACGCGCCGACAACAAATGGCGACGGGTGGCGCACGGGGTGGTCGGTACCTTGCGGGGAGGGAGGGGGAGGGGAAAAGTGGGTGGGACCCACTGGATAGGGCCCTTCCAGATCCGGGGCTTGGAACTATTATTTGAGGGGTATGGAAAATAAGGGCTTAAATTAGGGAGTCCATTGAGTTAATTTTTTTACTCAGCCCCCTAGAATTTAGAGTAGGGGCTTAAATAGGGGCTACATTGGAGTTGCTCTAAGAGCATTTCCAACATTCATATTAAGAGATAAAAAAAAAAGTGCAACTCCAACGGTTCTCCAAAATTGAATTATAAAAACTCATCTTCTTTATTAGTTGCGGCGAGAGCGGTCCGCGCCCCCGCGGCCAAATGGCTCGCCAACGCCACGAACGACGATAGTTCTAGCCTTCTAGGTTTATTTTCCCCGGAAGGAATACGGCCGGTAGTTCCAGATTTATTTCCCTGAAGGAAAACGGCCGTATAAACGCATACGTTTGACCTCATGCCGATGTTATCAAGCTAGCGAGCTCACGGCGGATGGGTCATGGCCAGCTACCGCCTCACCATTCGTCCATCCGGGAGGTCGTGGACGTGCTCATGGACATGATGATGACGACCATGCACAAGCTGTCGAACTCTTCTTGCCCCTCCTCACGCCGCTTCTCAGGAAGTCCGACCTCCCGCGCGACGCCACCATCGAGACGCTCATGTCGGAGGAGTGTGTGTGCAGTCCGTGCCGACCTCCGTCCATCGCCCTCGACCTCAGACGAGCACGGGCGGCGCTCAAGTACCTTTTCGATCATCAAAGTCCGCAACATGGGCAATCATGTAAGTCTCCCGCAGATCGACATCATCGACGCATACAACTCGATCGATCGATGCATCCGAGGTTTCCCGTCCGTCCATATTGCTTTTGGCGATCGATGGGATCTTGATGCATGTGTTGCGCAAACGCGCGCGTGCGCATGGGAACTTGCCCGGTTGCGTGCCACGGTGTGGGAGTGGAGCCCGACGAGGTCGTTGGGGTGGCCGCCGCAGGCGCCAGAAGCAGGCCTCACACAGCACTTCGCGGTTCGCGCGGACGCCGGGAGATTTCTTGCTGCCTCGCCTCCGAATTTCTTGATGGCGACGGTCTGACCGGTCTTGCGGTGGCGTGCCTATCTGCTTCTAGCTGCGGGTGCTGTCCACGCACAGCCTCCGCCGCCTCCTATATTCCTGCGGTGCTTCCGAGCGGTGGCGCCATCTTCGATCATAGCGCAGATGGCCGCGATTCTGTTACCGCTCATGGGTGCTCTGCTCCCCCGGTGGCGTACTCGTCGATCTTGCACGCCTCGTGGCACGCTTCGGAACAGGTAAGAGTCCGATTTGAAAGAGGAGTTTCTTTTCCTTACGTTTATGTTTTTTGGGATGTATTGCCGGATAGAAAAAGACCGGGCGGACACAAAACAGAGGTGGGAGGGCAGACCCAAAAATAGGTGGTCAAGAAATTTTCTTTCTTTATTAGTATATATACTAGCAAATATGCCCGTGCGATGCAACGGGATACATACATATATCGACCAGATGCATAGCTCGATGGAAACTCTCTTTATTTTTCCCAAGGCGCTAGAGGGCGATGGACAAAATTTTTTTGGTGAACACGGACACAGTTCTTAATTGATATTGTATTGAATTGTGTTCCTTTCTATTAAATAGGCTAATAACTGCAGACAAGCGAACTACTCCACTTAGTTTAACATCTATCCAATCCAAAAAGGCATACAACCATTATGACCATTACGATCGATCACTTGAAGGCCCACACATTCTCCCTGCGATCTTAGTCTCCTCTTCGGTGAAGTCGTTCTCCTGCGGATCTTAGTCTCCTCCTCTTCGGTGAAGTCGTTCTTGATGTTGAACATCTTGCGGATCTCCTCCATTGTCTTGCCCTTCATCATGTCAGCCACGTACCGTCTGGCAGGTCAAGTCTTGCAGCCAGGATGAAATCTAAAGAGCGTAGCCTGGTCGATCTTGATGAACTCTGTGTCCCAGCTCTTGAGGTCCTCGCTGCCCCTGGAGGCGTGGTAGTGTCCGCGCCGCCGGCGTTGACGTGCTTGTTGCATTATTCGGTGACCTTGGCGAGATCTTGGAATTGACGTTGGGGAGCGGGATGCCGTTAGTCGGTGTAGTCGTCCTCGATCATGTGGCGGATGGTCTGCAACTCCATCGCCACCGCATCCTCCACGATGAACTCCTCGGAGTCCGAGCTCCACACCATAATCATCTTCATCATCTCGGCCTCGGAAGTCGCCATCGATCGATCGAAAGTTGATGCCTGATGCTGATGCGGCGAAACGAAACCCTAACTGCTAGCTGCGGCGCGCGGTAGGATGATTTGACGTTGATGAGAAAAAACGATCTCTCTCCTAGCTTATAAAGCCCAGGAGTCGTCCGATGCTACAACTCACATGTCCAAGCGGATAAGGAATTAATGACTCCAATTTCTTTACGGAGAGCTTCCGTGCAGGATACGTATGGATTTTTTATGTAAAAATAACCGGACAGGAACCGAGTAGTTCGTGTAGTATATGGAAAAGTAAATTGAATTGGCATAGGCCTTCAGGGCCACGGAGAACTTCCGTAACCGGCAGTAAGGGCAGACCCAAATTTTGTGGTCAACAAATTTTCTCTTTTATTAGTAGGTATAGATAATAGATTGAAAGGTATGCCCTTGAACTCTAAAAAAAAGATTCAAGGGAAGATGACGTACTTGAATGCCATGAGAGACCAGATGAGGCCAAGGAAGCTGGCATAGGTATTCGGAATCTGGAGAAGCTTCTTCGTGGCCATCCACATGACGTGCATCACCGGCGTTGGCGGCGGGACATCCTTGTTGGCATCTCCATTGGCGTCTGCGCTCAGCTCCTTCGCGGCCGGCGGCGCCGTCTCTTGGGCGGCCGCCGCGCGGTCGAGTACTGGTGCCGTGGGCGTCGACGCAACTGCCGCCACCTCCGTGATCTCAATGTTGACGACCACCTGGTGACGGCTACTACGGTCGGCGGCGGCATGACGATCAATAATACTGCTTCCGTCGTTTTCGTCGGCCACCTTACGGTCGTGATTCTCGTCCGCGGCGGCTGGCGGCACGGCGGCAGGGGCGATCTTGGCGGTGCCGTCCCGCGCCGCCATGAACTCGTAGAGGAAGATGACGACGTTGTACCAGATGCAGAACTGCATGACGACGATCTGCTTCATGAGCCCGCCCGACACGGACCCGTACATGCCGTCCAGGAGCGGCATTCCTATGATGATGGTGTTGGGCAACGTCGCCACCGAGAAGTTGGTCACCACCCACTTGATCGGCGGCGCCGAAGCCTTGCCGCAGTGTCCGCGGCGGGATCGGCGGAAGTGGGACCAGAAGGCCCAGGCCGTGAGGACGAGCAGCATGACGGCCTTCTGCAGCGTGTCGGAGGCGATGAGGCGCTCGTTCATGTGGTAGGGGTCGTTGGTGGAAACCATGTGGAAAATGAGCACGGGGGCGGCGTAGAGCGCCACGAAGTGGTTGATCCCCGCGCACTGCTCGTCGGAGAAAGCCTTGAGCCACCGCACCGACGCGTACCCCAGCACCGCCGCCGTGTACAGAGGTACCATCGCCTCCACGACGTGGTACACTGCGGATCCCGGGATCATGGTGTCGACAACAATCTAGCGATCAACAATTGTATGTACGTAAAATAACCAAGGAACCTCACTGAACCCTCGTCGATTTGTATAGCTACTCCTAGTGCCGTCTAGTATCTGATTCGTCCTAACTAGCTAGAATGACGAGGAAGTGCTTGCATGCATACTGAAAGGTCGATGCAATGCAAAGTGTGTTGTGGTATGTAGTGCGAGAGGCTAGGTTTTGGCTTGGACGTGTATATATAGTCATTAGTCACTACCGGAATCATGGCCTATCCCGTGGGGGAAGGTTTCCCGTGATGACCTCATGGGAAAGGTCCCTCTTTCCCGTGAGAGCGCAGGATGGATCACGGGAAAGACCACAATCACGAGAAAGATGCTTTGCCGTGAGGGGCAGCTCGATCACGGCAAGGCCACGCCCCCTTTGTGGATAACTTTGGCGTGAGCCGGTGCACCGCTCACGGCAAAGAGATAATCTTTCCCGTGAGCCACGCCGTTAGGGCTCACGAGAAAGAGTGGACCACCCCCCCAACCCCCCGGCTCACGGGAAAGTCTTAGCCGTGAGCCCTACATCCGCTCACGGAAAGATCCTTTCCCCGCCCCATCTTTCCCGTCATGGATTTGCCGTGAGGAACTCACGGAAAGGCCCTTTCCCGTGAGCGCCACACTCACGGGAAAGGCCATGATCCGCGAAGGAGTGGCTGATTGGGTTTTTTTTTTAAAAAAAAACTTTTTTAAACAATATTTCAAATATAACCTCGTTTAAAAAATATTTGAACCACATATCCCCTTTGGTCGCGCCAGCGCCGATCGACCATTATGTCGCGCCACATGCGCCGGCGTGACAAACTCCGCCACGGTGGCACAACTTGTTGACCGCCGCCGCGGCGGGCAATCGACGGGGGCCCGCCTTGTCACGCCATTGCATGTGGCGCGACAGCTTGTCACGCCAGCCGCCTTGGCGCGACGTGGGCATATTTATTGGCGCCAACGGCTGCTTTTCCTCCCTCTCTTCTCCCTTCTCTCAGTTTTGGCGAAGCTGAGAGCTTCCTCTCTCCCCTGTCCACGTTTTCTTCTCTTCCTCTCTTCCTCCACTTTAATTTCTTTTACCTTGGATTTGGATTATGGATGCCATAGGATTTTGAGCATGTATGGAGATGATTTGGATGAATTTAATTTGATAATATTAGTCCTTAGATGTTTCCAGTTTATGGTTTGTTTAGTAGAATGCACATTCATAAGTTGATGCAATATAGTGAATACTTGTTCTTGTTTTGTTGATTTTCTCTTTCTTAGTCTATATTTTGTTCTGTTTTGCACACATATATTGAGTCTAGGGTCTGAAGGAATACGGTGCAAACTTATGTGTAATACTTGTCATTGTTGATTTTGTCAACTTAAATGGACTTGTCCCAGTTCGTGCACCATCCTAAGGACCATGATGGGAAAGGTCCATTCCCACCACCTAGGCCGGCACCAGCTTGTCATTGTGGGTTACCGGCCTTTGTGAAGCAGTCTAGGCATCCATTCTCAGCTGGGCGTGCTTTTTCCTATTGTCAACTACGCTGTCATCCGTCGAAACTTGATTGTGCTCTAGACGAATGCAAGTTCTATCAGTGAATCGATGGTGAACATAAGGTGGATCATAAAATGATGATGTTTCCTTATGACCCTTGGAAGAGCTGTTGGTACGATGAGTTTGTTCGATGGGTGCCTCCGCTAGCGAACCCACCTTACAGGACAGAAGGGAAGAAGGTTAACGCTGCACTGAACCGTCTATGGAATCCGCCTACATGCCACTATGGCAATACTGTGTTCCTCCAAGTTGCAAGCAAGTGGGGAATGTTTACACCATTCTACTGGTGTGGTCAGAATATTATTTAAGTGGTCTTGCGATTCATGTTATTCGTGATATTCTTTGTGTTTTCGAGACTATAACATTTGACTTGCGATATCAATTTCGTAGAGGTTTTCCAGCTTGTGGCTTCGAGGAGTATAACTATGGACCAAAAACTCACTAGCCTACCAATTGGTATGTAGAACAATTTTCAACAGGCAAGATGCCATGGCCATGCTTGAAGTTGCCAGACAAGAAGTGAAAGTGTGGCATCAAGGCCAACGAAAGAGTTATTCCCTCTAAGCTTGGGTGGGGTCCCTACTGTGGCAATGCATACGGAGGACCAAATGAGATTTTTGTGAGTTTAATGAACTAATTACATACACAACATATTTTTTTTTTGTTTGCTAATGTTGTTTGTGTTTGCTTAGGAGGGCATGGCTTGCAAGTGGGAGGATTTTCTTGGTTGTGGTGACCTAATTCAGAGCATGAAACCCCAATTCCAGTCCCCATTAGAGAAGAAAAGGAAGATTTTGAAACAAAAGGCATTGAAGGAAATAGTGAGGAGAAAGTACAAGATCCAACAACCAAGTTGGAAGACAATGAACAGGCTTCCCAATGACTTCCGTCAAGCGACCAATGACAAGTTTAGTGATTACAGTGCCCAATTGCTAGAGGTGGCGCTCATTACATTTTGGTGCCACAATAAGGAACGCTACAATTTCATAGAGGCCTAAGAAAGGAGCGAGCCTTCCTACTAACACGGGAGGCAACAATGGGTCATTGAGCCATGGCATCGCCTGCGTTGTGAGCATTACATTTATAAATTTTTTCAACCAAGTCACTGGTTTTTACATTTGTTGCCATGTTTTTGATCATGCGCTATCAAAATTAGCGGCAGCCTATTCTGTCGCTATTCCGCGCTATAACGCCCTAGCGGTAGCCTGCTACGCCGCTATAGCATGCTATTTGTTTGAAATGTTACAGGAAATAGTGATCAAGGTACAACAATTTGTTTCAAATTAGTTGCCTAAAATATCTCAATTACTAATGTAGAGCAACTAGCAACTGACATTCGAAAATCAAATTACAGCCTACAACAATTCATTTGGAGATATACACAATATGATTGCAAGGTAGGCACAATATATATCTCAATGTAATTGCAAGGTAGGCAAGTCAACCAATCACCAGAAGATGATATACACAATATGAGCACGATGAAGCCAATCACTGGGAGACAATCAAACACAAGATGTAGACACTGATTTGTTCACCCGGAGTTCACTTGAGAACCGTCAAGCTAGTCTCCGGTTGTGTCGACCGTCTCAATGGTGGATCAAGGTGGCGCGCATGTCTTGCCTCACTAGGCCCTCTTGACACCACGCAATTGAGGGGTAACTCAACGACACGTGCAATGTATTAGAGTATCAATTTGGCACTCCGCCGGGGAGGATCACAAACCTCTCAAAAATCACCGGGAGGTGGGCAAGAACAATCACCGAGCCGGTCTAGGAGTGGTGCTCTCCAAGAGCAACAAGAAATAACCAACAATGATGACCCTCAGGTGCCTTTAAATGCAACTCTCAAAGCATTGCACATGAATCTCAAGCAATCTCTGAAAGTTGTGCTCTCAAGCAAGTGGTGAGAGAGAGGAGAAGTTTTGCTCAGCTCTGGAAGTATAGAATGATTCAAAAAATCCAACAGAGAGGGATAGAGCTAACCACACACAAATATATAGAGGTGGGGAAAACCCACTTTAAACCTGTTTCCAGCGTGGGCACCGGACGCGCCAGGAGCCAGGCGTCGGACGCTGCACAGTGGCGTCCGGCCCTCCACATTGCACCATGTGCAAAAGACCATTTGAATTAGACCGTTGGCGTGCTCTCTCTCGACGCACGTCGAACGTGACGATGCGCCGCGCGACACGCCGGTCGTGGACGCCGACGCAGTCTAGTAAGCTTGTGAAATGCCACCACCGCCGGACGCTGGACCTCTAACCGTCGGATGCAGCCCGGGCATTCGACACGTTCAGCTAACGCACTGTCCAGCCAGCTCCACGAGCATGCACTGGACGCCGACTACGCGCCACGTGGCGTTCCACGTATGCACGCCGGACGCACTGGTGCAGCCACTCCGCGCCGTGCGAACCACACCGGCGCCTGTAAAACTTCATTTTTATAGCCTGTCGATGGCGCTAACTTCCCCACCTTTGCAAATGTGCCAATACCACCAAGTGTATATCACCATGTGCTTGTGTGTTAGAATTTTCACAATTAATTTCAAAGCTTTGGTTAGCTCTCTAGGTTAAGAATGCATGCACGTGATTGTTGAACCTAGAGGCACATGAGGATCGATGTTTCCGACGTTTTGCCTTCTTTTTAGTCCGGCTATCGATCCTAAATCACTCATACCCTCGATGGTGTCCTGAGTGAAATCAAAATGACCCTAATCAATATACCCTTGCCTTGATCCCATCTTGATCCTCTCAAATCCACGCCCAGCTAGCACTTGATCATCTTTTAGATCACATCAATCCATCCACACCATGACCATCATGGTTCACACTTGGTTAGACCAATCTCCAATCTAAAAAAACACTTAGCATAGAGAAATTAGTCCTAGGGTGTCATCAATTAGCAAAAATAAAACTAGAGATCTTCACCAGGCGGCCTAGGTGGTGGGGCTAGGTGACCTCCCCCTATGGCAGGTGGATCCCACCTTTGGCGAGCCGTCTTCTAGTGTCCTTTATGCCCTTGAATTTATCCTAATGGTCGTGATGCATAGTTTTTGATTCTAGACTCCAAATGTGGCAAACAACATGTACGTTTCGATCGTCTTGGCGAGCTCTTCGCAATGGTCCACTCTAATCCATCATTTGAGATACTTTTATTCAAAGAAAACCTGCAAGACAAGTGAGAACACCAAACTCAAGGAACTTGTTAGAATCAAACCCTACAACTAGTGTTTGTGATTTCTTTTATATCATTTCACCAATGGTTTATGGTTATAAATGGAGTATAAGGACCGTCAACAGTACCCATAACTCTCTATACTTCGCAAGGCTCCGGCTGCCTTGGTGGTGTGTAGGACCGGTCATCATCGAGCGCTGCTCCCGTGCAGCCTCGTGTGCATCAAGGTACACCTACCTGAACCACCTATCCACCTACATCTCCCAGGCATTGATATTGCTGCGACTCCACTAGGGAATCATCTACACGCCATAAATTATTTGACAGATGAGAAGATCAAACTAAACATACATAATCTCAAAATGAAGCAATATTAATGTTGTTCATATACCTCTATAAACTGCTCACGGGTCAACATCTCCTTTCTTGCCTCTTCCTTCCCAATCCTCCTGCCAAGGACTATCACGTTTTATGTTATGATGGCCTGGTGCTTCCTCTCATGACGCATGTCGGTGACGCACTTTTTGTAGGCTGCCTCAAGCGCCTTATCCGCTTTAGCCCGTTTGCCATCCTCGCATTGAAAGAAATCCTGCATGGAAGAGTGTGTATCCGGAGAACAAAAGGGAGGTGATGCCGAAACTCTGCCGCCAACTGTTGCGGAATGTGGAAACTGACCCATCTACGCATCTGCGAGCTGTCTAAAAAACATGGACAATCCGAAACAGATACGGTTGTAGATATACAAAGAAATGCATACCATCAGAAGTATCTCTTTCGAATGGGAGATACCAAACTAGGTTACGCGAACAACGACCATGTGACCACAAGAGAGGTTATTCATACCTAGGGTGTCGGTGGTGAGGCAAAGCAGTGCAGGCAAACCCACAACTCTGGCTCGACTCCGACGGGCTACTCTCTGCATAAAAAGGGAGGCTCAGTTCAAAATTTTGGTAGCACCTCCCCTGCACGGTGAGGTGTCCAAACCTGCAATAAAACATACAACACGAATGTCAACAACCACATATGCATTGAACTCAACATGTCATTGTCAATTCACATTCATATACTGCCACCACTACACAGCACAAAGGCTCACCTTGCTTGGGCGGCGGTCGAACGAAAACAGCGATGACGGGCGGGACGAGCACGGGTGACGACCACGGATGACGCACCACGAGCACGAGCGATGGCAGGCGGGACGAGGATGGACGACGATGGCGGGGGCTGTACGGCGTTAGCCTCCCCTTCTCCTCCCTCTCCTTCTCCTCCTCCCCCTTCTCCTCCCCTTTCTCCATCTCCCTTCCTCCTCCTTCTCCTCCCTCTACTTTTCCTCCTCTTCTCCGACGGCCCGGGCGGCGAAAGGGGGCCGACCCCGGCATGGTGGGCCGGGTGGCGGTGCGGCGAACGGTGCAGCGGGCGGTGGGGCAACCCAGTGCCGTGGCGGGGTGGTGGCATGGAGGAGGCGACGGCGGGGGGCTTCCCGGCGGCGTGGGTGGCGGTCGGCGGCGGTGTGTGTGTGTTTTTTTTTCCTTATTATTTGCCGAGCCCAAATCGGGTAGCTCTCGGCAACGACGCGTCCTTTGTCGAGAGTTGCATGATCTGGCTCTTGGCAAAAAAATTTATATATATTTTTATAATTCTTTGCCGAGGGCCTGATCTAGCTGCCCTTGGCAAAGACGTGTCCTTGTTGAGCGCCTCCCTGATCTGGCGCTTGGCATATATTTTTGAACACAATCAAACGGCAATGGGAGCATCACGTGTTGCTTCCTTTGCCGAGTGCCCACAGTTGGCCCTTGCCAAACCATAAAGTCCGTGGCGAGGGCCGAGAAGTGGCGCCGACAAAGTATTAGTTTTTTTTTTTTTTTTGCTTCAAGTTTTTTTTCTGTAGTCTTGCTACAGTATTGCATGCTCCATGTTCAAGTTTGGATTTTTTTTTTTACTTTTTACTATATTTCATGAATTTTCACCTTTAATTTGAATTTCTTTTCAAAAACTCAAATTTGAACTACAAGTCATTCGAATAATGGATCTAAATGATTGGAAAAATGTTATTCGTGCTTGTGAGTCTAACTTGTGGCCTCATCCATGGCCACGCCTCAGAATTCAAACATCTTGTGCGCGTAACATGCCAACTCACTTGTGGGTGAATCATTTTTAAATTCTATTAATAGCAAACGAAGTCGACAAATCATGAAAATTGATGAATAGTCGTGATATCGCATATGTAGACTATGATAAAATTTTTTGAGAAGATTTCGTGCAAGGTTGCATCTCGGACTGCAAAACCTTGACATCTCCAACGTGTAATCCTATGATAACATCTTCGGGCGAGAGCCACTTTTATGGCGCTCGGCAAAGACTTTATGATTTGCTGAGGGCCAACCGTGGGCTCTCGGCAAAGGAAGCAACATGTGGCGCTCCACCGCTGTTCGAATGTTTTTGAAAAAAAAAACCTATGCCGAGAGCCAGATCAGGGAGGCGCTCGGCAAAGAGGTAGGACACGTGGCACCCTTTGCGTTGATGTTTTCGTAAAAAAGGGGAAAAAATAGATCTTCACCGAGAGCTCTCCCAAGGGGCCGCCGGCAAAGCGGAGGCCATGTGGCACCCGTCGGGCCGACGTCTCGTAAAAAACACATTTGCCGAGAGCTCTTGTCCGCGGGCCGTCGCCAAAGAACGACACTTTTGTCGAGAGACGAACAGTTGGTTCTCGACAAAATAACCGGTATGAACGGCGTTACCTTCTTATTACCTGTGTCGACGGTCCCGTTTTCGCCGAGAGGTGGCCGTCGGTAAAGATTGCCCTTTGCCGAGGGTTCGCCTCTCCGCGAATGACTCTTTGTCAAGGGTGGCGATGTACTGAGAGAAGCCGTCAGCAAAGGTAGACATTACCGAGCGCCCCTTATTCGGCGCCGGCAAAACACTGTATGCTGGGTAAAGGAGGATTTTCCCGTAGTGACTAGGGCTAGCAAGTTAGTGGAACTTACCTCGGTGATGACGCCACTAACAAAAGTGAGTTGCACACATCTATTTTGTGAGCATCTCCGAGAGTTCCCTAAATATTTCTCCTAAAGACTACCTATAGTAACTCCTAAAAATTATTAGAAGGAAAAATGAAGGTTATCTCCATCTTATCTTTGACTTTTTAAAATTAAATTTGGTCCCACCTGTGATTTGTTTTTCTGCGATTCATTTTTTTCAGCCAAAGTCATCGGTAGTTAGGCCGCTGCCGCGGCGGGCACCGCCGGCGTGGTGTTGTCTCGAACACGTACACGCCACTGCCGTGGAGTTGAAAACGTATCATGCGCCGCAACATGTAGCCATATGCATTAGCTTCTAGCCACAGTTGAGTAAAGTACAATACTATGCACACGACTTCGACATCTACGACGTGGAGCGATGAAACGGACATAAAATTTTCAGTTCCGACCTGTTCCATTTTCTATTTTTTCTGTCTGTTTCCGTATTTGTGGGATCCCATTTCCATATTTACGGAGGAAGAAATAGTGTTTTTCGGTCCGTTTCGAGAATCTCGTTTTCACCCGAAATTAACTCGTATTTATTTTATTTTTCATCCCGTTTTTAATCTCCATAAGATATGTCTAAAAATTTATTTATTTATAAACATATTAATCAATAATTATGTATGTTAACATGTTAATACATGGCATAACAGTGAATATTGGACTAATAACTTCATGCATCTACATTATTTTGTAATAACTTGTTGATGTATACTTGAGAATATTTGATCATGTTATTCTTTCCGGCCCAACGTCAGAGCACCGGTGCCGACAACAATTGCTGACGTTTCCCGAATACTGAATATTCAGAAGAAAGAGCACTGGATAAATATTCAGAACAAGAAGTTCAGTGTTTCGACTGAACTTTTAGTACTCGTAAGTTGCTTCATGTCAAACCCTGTCCAGTCAATTACATCAACTGAATGCAAGCTTCAGAAAGCTGATGTGGAGTCTTCTATACACTAGTACGACAAGGATACATACATACTGTAGGAAGAAGAAAACAGATTTGGAGAGAGAGAGATCGCGTACGGTGGGGAAGCAGAAACGCGTGGTGTTGATGAGCGCGGCGGTGGCCGTGCTCGCACTCGCCGCGGCCGCCTTGGGGTTCGTCGCGGAGAGCACCAGGTCCAAGGCAAGCTACGCACTCTCCGTCTCCATCCGCCTCATCTCCTGCTTGCTCTTCGAATTTTAGTTGTGCAACGGGCTCACAGTTTAAATGCCTTGTTGGCTTGTTCCATCCATCCATGGATCCATCGGCCGCGCATGCTTTCCTAGGCTTTGTCGGGCAGCGCTGCGTGTACCGGCGCATCAACAGCTGACGGGGCTGGCCCTCGCCACCGCAGCAGCGGATGCCTCCGACGAGACGCGACCGACCTACGTCTACTTCCAGCGGCGCCAGAGAAACTGAACGCACGGGGAGGAGCAGATGCGCGGACTCGCGACGCGCGCAAATATGAGCGCATTGACCGATGATTTGGTCACTTGACAAATTCTGCCATGTCAAATGTCAACCCGTTGGAGAGTAGATTATCATTATATTCCAAGTACGCAGAAGTGCAGAATATAATAATATAAACACTGAAACGTTTGCGAGCAAGCCGCCGTAGCACAAGAGCGGTATTGCAGTCAGTGCAAGCCTCAGTGGTGAGCACAGCCAAGTACAGTAGTACTGTACTCTCCCGTTTTTAAATTATAGTTCGATTGATTTTTTAACTTAAGTTTGACTCCTCGTTTTATTTAAAAAAATTTATAAAAAAAATAGTTAAGTTTAAAACATTCTTAAATACCATTTGTTTATAAAGAAAGTCACAATAAAAGAAGTGATCGATATTTTGTACAAAAATTTTGAATAAGACGAAAGTGGTCAAAATTAAGGTTTGAAAAAATACAAACGAACTACAATTTAGAACGGATTTAGTACATTGGAGTGTGTTTCCTCCAGTGTATGTATGGAAGGGCAAAATATAAACTTTCGACGGGAATTCTGCTTCAATTCTTGTCGTCAAAGCGAACCATGGCATGAGTTTCGACGGGACTTCTGCTTCAATTCTTGTCGTCAAAGCGAACCATGGCATGCAGCGGAGGCTTGAACGGAGTTGATGGATTCATACTCGAGAAAAAGAGTCGGCGACCATACTCAACCTTGGGTTTGGAACACAAGATCGGGTTTGGAATAGAATCTATACTGTGCTGTATACTACCATTGAACGGGCACGGGCTGCGTTAAGCGTGTTCTTGGACTTGGATGGGATCACGAATGGACCGCTGACAGTAGTTAGGCGGGGCCATGAATAACGGGTTCAATGTTTGGAGGCCCAGATCGAACAGACGGCGCTCCTGTAACCCGGCCCACTTATTTTTATGGACCTACAGCCTACAGAGAAACGCCCGTCTCCTCTCCAGCTGGCCGCCATGGTCAAGGTATAACCGCACGGACTATTATTAATACGGCGGCGGCAAGGTACAAACCGTCCGGCGAGCGGGCAGCGGCGTTCGATTATTGCCGCCCAAACGCAACGGGGTACAACGCGGATCATGTGAGCTGGGTCCGTGCAACTGAATCCTACTACGTTTTTTTTTTTCCTTCTGAAATTGAACTGGTTCATGTACTAGAATTTATATACAAATTTTATGAATTCCTGCATTCTGAACCGGTGTGGAAGAGATCTTGCCATATGAATGAATCACTACAATTTACAACAAGGCTACGAACCTAACTGAAAGGTACCGTATAGATCAACGGGAGTTCCTGCTGTCATCAGAGTAAATGGACGTACTACTGTGTAAGGGTTCTCCGACGGAATTCAGGCTGCAGACCGTCACTTGAATAAACTTATGTCCCGAATTAAGTTAGCTACCAACCAGCAACTGCAGATGTGTCTGTAGTAAAAGGCAAAGCAACCGAACCTTGTGAGCTGGACGATGTACTGCAAGTGAGCCTACCGTCTGTTGGTAACCGTATTGAGATTACTGGCATGGTGACATCATTACAGGTCACAACCACCACTGCAACAGCCAACAGACTATTGTTTCTTTAGAACAGCCAACAGGCTGCTGGAAAGCATCACACCACATGACGAGCACAAGAACCTGTAGAACACGTTGCAATTCTCAGTAGAGTGAATGAATATGTATAAGTCAGGGCTTCATTTTTAACACTAAAAGGGAGAATCGCCCGAAATGATGCTTCGTCTGTTTCTGATCCATCTCCTTCTCATTTTCCACTCTTTTTTTAAGAGAATCCCAATCTAGAATCTCTACCAAACATATTCAAAGAATGTGATTAAGAATCACACACAAAAAAAAAAATGTTTCTAAAGAGAATCCAGATCTAAAACATCTAGGAGAATCCAGAGCACCGCCAATCTATCACTGCTGTGAAGTCACTGCACTGAATGATTGATTCCCGGCAACAAGGGATGAAATGAAATGAAAAGGAGTACCAAATTATCAGTAAGGGCATGAATGTTGATGCTCTGTAAACACACCAATCAATTCTTCCGATTCCCCGTTGGATTCAATCCAACCAATGGAAGGAACAAGGCGTCCAATTTAAGTGCAGACACTTTGGACTGATTCAGGAAGCGTGAGACAAGACAAGTTGAAGAACAGACTCAAGCTGCACATTTCTGTATGATCATTCCGTGGGGTGTGTTTAGAACCTAAAATTACTTTCCAAATTCCACTTTTAAAAAAGAAAGATTCTCCATCACATCAAAAATACCTAAGCACGTGTATCGAGTCTAAATGTAGATAAAAAAAAAAATAATTACACTTTTTAGATGTACATTCATGGCATTTTATTCTTTTTTGAAATTGGTTATGCTGCTGGTAGGATAATATTTACCACTAACAAACGAAATGTCTTCACAAGATACGATGTAACATGCATGTCCCATCCGTCCAAAATTTTGGCCAAAATACACACACATAGAAAATGCTCCATCCGTTGCAAATTATAAGACCTTTTTGGCTTTCGTAGATACATTTATTTTTGTTAGTATCTAGACATAGAGCTAATTTAAGTGCATAGCAAAGCAATGTCTATAATTTGCAACGGAGGGAGTTGTAGACAGTACCATATGATTGTCATTTGAAATACTGATGTAGTGTTCCCTTCACTGGGTGAATACAGTACAGGCGCTCGGAAGGGACTAAAAATGGAAAAAGAATAGCAAAACAATAGTATGGCTCCAAATAAGAAAAGTGACATTGTGAGATCCAAGTTTCTTGTGGTCCAGCAGGCAGATCTACGTCCTGATGCTCTCCTACACAACAATTTCCTCAAGACTCCCCCACAAGAACAACCAATGGTTTGGCGCCAAAGCACCAAACCGATGTCGACTCCGTGGAAATCAAGCATACCAATTTTCAGATGGTGTTTGCACCAGCTCTCCTGTCCATGTCCCAGGATAATTAGAGCAATAAAACTAACAGATGGCACTGATGAGAATATAAAACTTGGACATTGGATTCTTGTAATCAGTTGTCTGAAATTGCACTCCTTCAGCACCAATGGATCATAGCAATATAGATAATGCAAACAATTTTGCTTACTGTTTACTAAGTGGTAGTAACAGCTACTACAACTGGGCAAAAAAAAGACAAAAATTGCTCATATATAGTATTTTTTTTTTTCACATGTTCGACACAAAGTTTGCATCTTTCCCGTGCTTATTTGCCTTGCTACCACCAGATCAAGTCAAAGACAAGAAATGAACAAATTTTGCATCAAACTTGTAAGGGCTGGATCACACATTTGGAGTACACTAGGCAGGCAGGGAGGGTTGAGAACCGACCGAATCGGGCGAGGGCGGTTGGATCATGAGATCCGTGACACTCGCTAGGCCTGGTTGTCAGTCTTGTGCGAGTCGCGCTCCTGCAGCTGCAGCAGCGAGCCGGCCTCCTCGTCGGCCTGTGCCGCCTTCTTCTGCGCCTCCTTGGCCTTGAGCGCCTGCAGCTTGACGTGGTTGTAGTAGCCCACCCCGAGGAAGGCGATCCCGTAGCCGAAGAGGTTGATGGGGGTGACGGTGTCGCGGATGACGGACCACGAGAAGGCGATGAGCAGCCAGTCCTTGACGACGCCGGCGACGTTCATGGTGAGAGCGGACGTCTTTCCGACGAGCAGGAAGACGGCGAGGTTGAGCGCGAAGGCGCAGAGCGAGTTGGTGCCGAAGATGAAGAAGTCCGGCTGGAAGCTGCCGACGGCCTGCAGCCTGGGCAGCTCGACGAAGACCCATGGCACGACGAGGAAGGCGAGGCAGCAGGGCGCGACGTAGTAGAGCGAGGTGATTGGGTTGAGGGAGATGCCCTTGGAGGTGAGGAGGATCTGGATGAGGACGAGTCGCGTGGCCTCGAAGGCGACGGCGGCGAGCTGCAGGGCGACGCCGCGGGCGTCGAAGCGTGCCTCGCCGTATGCGGCAATGGCGACGCCGAAGGAGATGGAGAGCATGTTGAGCATGGCGGAGGACTTGAAGGTCTCCTTCTTGAAGAGGACCCCGATGGAGTAGACGGCGACGGGCATGAGCGCCTTGAGCATCTGGATGAAGGAGACGGAGAGGTAGATGTATGCGGAGTTGGAGAACCAGAGCGACATCGAGTAGAGCGCGCCGATGGGCACGACGGAGGAGACGTAGAGCTGCGTCGTCATGGAGGGGGAGGACGGGAGGTCGACGACGCGGAGGACGCGGACGAGCGCGACGGCGAGGGAGGAGCAGAAGGCCATGTGGACCATGGTGAGGGAGATGGGGAAGGGCCAGTTGTACATCTTGGGGTCGAGGATGTACTTGTTGTAGACGATCACGGAGAAGGAGAGGAAGATCCACACCGCCACGTACATGTACGAGATGAGGACCTTGCGGATCACCGACTCCGACATGCCGCCGTCGCCGCCGGCGCCGGCGCTGGCCCCTTCCTTGCCCATCTGCCCCGCGCTCCCTCGCGCTGCTGCTCCGGTGAGGGGGCGCGGAGGCGGTGGATCTCGACTCTCGAGTGGGCGGGAGATCTGGAAGGGAGGGGAGGGAGTGGCGGATCTGGGACTGGGAGGATCCGGGCGGAGGTAGGTGACGGGGGATTTGGAGCGGGCAGCGGGTGGGGGTTCTTGCAGACGCGGGGGGCGGAGGGGATGATTGCCACGTGGACAATTGCCTTGATGCTCTTTTGTTTAGTGAAAGGTGCTTTGACTTGTTTTTGGCCCAGTCGGGCTTTGGGTTCAGACTTCAGAGTTTACAAGACCGTGGCAAGTGGCCTCGGAACCAACTTCGTGTTAGGCTGATCTGATTTTAGTTGATTTTGGTTGATTTAGCGTGTGATAGATTGCGAAATATTTTGATTCGGGTATTGTGACACTTTTTGTTTATATTTGGTAATAGTTGTTCCAAATAAACTAACCCAGCCAAAAGATTCGCCTCGCACTTTTCTCGCCAAACCACGCAATTTGTTATTTTATTTGTCCGTGTTTAATGCTCAATGCATGCGTGAAGAGATTCGATGCGACGATATCAGAAGACTTTTTTAGGTTTTGCTTTTTTGCAATCTAAACACACCCTTAATATCTGTGTTGTTAGCAATCACCCGAGTGATTTTTGAGCCGGTGTCACCCGATATTTCCTATACCTCCAACATGTAGGCTCACCCACTGCACATGACTCCAACTCTTCCCCTTTCGGCTTCCAGTGACCAGATCGCGAGCGGACACTCCTCACTCTCTCTCTTCCCGATGCTCCTCCCTCTCCCGGTGCCCAAGAACCTCCTCTAGGCGAGCCCCACGAGCGTCGTGGTGACCTCCTCTCGGCGAGCCCCATCTTGTGAGCTCACCGGTCGTGGGCGGATCCACCGAGGTAACCGCAACCCCTCCTTCGCGCGTCGCCGGGGGACCTCTACAGGGGAGTACGGCGCCGCGACACAATCCTCGTCGACTACAACCACTTCCTTGTGCTCTTGGTTGTAGATTACATCTTACTTTAGCATATTTTACTCTTCCGATTTGGGTGTAAATTGGTTATTTGTAAATGAAAATGGTCATTTGGATATTTGAACACTTCTAAGTTTTTTTTATTTTTTGATTTGTCTTCTAATTTGTCTATCAATTAATTCTATCAGTTTTTAATTGTCAAAAAAAAAAATTCTATCAGTTTTTTTCTCTGTGTTTCTCTCTGATCATCTTCAAATTTGTCTCTATTTTTTCATTTGATCTTTTTCTAATTTGCCTTCCATAGAATAGATCTGATTAAATCTGTATTGTTAATGTTTTTCTATGATTTTGACACCTTTTATTTTGGTTCGTTGAATTTTGATCATATGTGGATATGGGTATTAAGGGATAGAACTGCTAGAATCACTTGATTGTGTTGTCTGCTAAAATTTTAGATCTTCAGTCACTGAGTGACAAGAGGGTGAAAATCACCCAAGTGAGAAGTAAACAGACCCATTTAATAACGTTCCGTGAGGAAAAATAAGCTAAAACTAGTTCTTACGAATAGATCCGAAAACGTGCTTTGAGTTGGTGCAATAAGCTAAAACTGGTTCTTGCGATGCAACATTTTTTTTTTCAAGCCTCCAAGGCACGTTTGGAAGAATGGATTTACACTTTTAAACCAGGCAGAAATAAGAAATTTTTGTGCCTCTTTAAGGGCCTGTTTTGGCGGGGGCTCCCGCCGCTCCCGGCTCCTCTAGTAACACCAGAAGAAGGCAATGAAGCCGGAGCCTGAGGAGCCCCAAAATCGAGCCCCGGCTCCTAGCAATATGGCCCGTCCGCCGAGAGGGGGAGGGAGGGATAGAGAAAGCCGGCTCCTAACTGCAGTAACGCTACAGTGGCGTGTAGGACGAGCCGGAGCCGAAGCTTCTTTTGCCAAAGAGGCCCTAAATCCTATATGGTTTCAAAACAAAGGTCTTATACCAAGCCATTGAATACTACTAATTGATTTTCTTGCGCAAGTTCCATTGCGTACAATATAACATGGTTAGCCCAAGCCTTATGCATGTGCTCTCTGAACATGGGTAGGTCAGTTGATTCTTTTTTTGAAAGGACAGTAGGTCGGTTGCTGATCTGAAGGCCGGACCGGAAATGACAATATGCCGGTCTATATATTTCTTCTACTGTCAACCTCTTTATCCTCGTGGCAAAGCAAATGACATGTTCAAATCCTATCGTGCCCGCATACAGCCGTTCATGACCCCCTCTTTGTTTGGAGTTACTGATGCCACCTGATCTGATCATAGCGCCGACGACGTGGCTATAATTACCTGGTGCCAATGCACTTTGACATTCAAGCTCTCTCCTGTCCTTGAGAAAGGTTCCCGAGATTCGATTTGCATAAGTTCTTTACAGGGAAAAGGCCGGGCAGTCAGCTATATACTTTAGGAGTTGCAGTGTGAATCATGATCAACAGCACTGTCATGCTACCCGCTGGCATTGGAATTGCAAGGCTGGAACCAAGAACATAAATTCATGAGAGTTTGTGCGGCAGCGCCGGAGTCGAGTCAAGATGCCCGCCACCGATACCGGGCTACTACAGCTGAAGCGAGTGCGCGTGTACTTGTGCCCTCTCTTGGGAAGGTCCATCTCCACCGCTCAAGAATGGAGAATGGACAGCGCCGAAATCATGACGCATCCGACGACCTCAGCGCAATCTAATGCGCTCCAAACTGGCGTCCGGCCCGGTCGTCCTTGGTTGGCCTGGTCTGACTGACTTGAACTTCCGGTGAGAACCAGAAACCTCCGTCCAGACCCGGCCGGCTGGGCAGGCCGATGCAAGTCGGATGTTGGAATCGCAACAGCAGCATGGCCCCTTGAAACGCCTCTCCGATCTAATGTGATTAGCTGTGACAGGCTTCTGACCTTGCAGGATCTCCAAAAAAAAAAAAAAAAAAAAAAAAAGTGTGTGCGTGTGACCCTCACCTAATTCAGACGGGAACCCTTGGTTCTTCCACCCAAAGCGTTAATTTAGCGTGGACCTAATGGATCCGCCTCACCAAACCGGACCGAACGAACGACCTCTCTCCGTCTCCATTCTCCCCACCGTGCCGAACCCAAGGAAGTGGACCACTAAGCAGCGACGAACGAGCAAGCGAGAGTCGCGGAGCGACACGGACACGCGCGCGGTGTTGGCAAGACGCCGAGCGAGCCTGCCCGCGTCCGCGTGGAAAAACAGAGCAAAGTTTGGTGCGGTTCGGCGAGCTGGCGAGACTGACGCCGACAGCCTTGGCGGCTACCGCCACCGCTAGACTGACCGTAGCGCAGTTGCAGTGTGGGTGCAGCGCAGCTGGGCGCAGGAAAACGATGGAATTGAGTAGGGCGAGCGAGGTTGGCGGTGACCGACACCGACGGCTGTGGCGAGTTTGGTGAGCTCGGCGGTCGGCAGATCGGCATTGCATATACATGTGGTGGACCGGACGGAGGAGGACCCTGCTCTAGCAGTCTCCTCCCACGAACCACACCGGCGAGATGAGATCTGGCTTGGGGGTGTCGATCGGGGCATCCTTCTCGGCTTGGTTTTGTGCTGGCATATTCCCACGTGAACCGCACCGGCGGCTCCGCAGGTCGCCAGGTACGCTCCAATGTTTATTGGCTGAGACGTACGTTTCCGAACCGAATCCGATCCTGCTAAAAAGAAGCCAGGACCAGGCACCTGCACCTTTTTTTTTTTGGCGTCCCGTTCTTCACAAGCTCTTCAATTCAGAGCTGCAGTGAACAGGTCGAGAGCTTTTGTTTTATGTTCACTTCTAGTTCTAGCATTGGACAGCCAACCTAAATACATACCCAACACTACTACAAGATGATGATGATGTATGTGCGTGACCGATCAATCGCACAATACGGCCGTGTATGGTTAAGGAAGCGTTGTCTGTCTCTGGTGAGTGGTAAGGACCGATCGAGCGAGGTATGTAACGTGCACAGGAGGGAAATGAAGTTGTTGACAGCAGCTGAGCACCAAGATGCACCGAGCTTTTGTTGTTGTTAGTTATGTTCCAGCCACCGGCTCTTATGTTATGTATGGATCCATGGATCCACTGATAACAAAGGCATCATGGAGACCAAGGCAGCCGAGGTCTTTTGATCAGTTTCGCCTTGTTGACGAGGACAGCGTACCACCACCACCACCACCCAAGAACCTGCCGCTGATGCAGACTCTCGCTACAACTGCAACACTCGAAGTTTCCTTCAACTGTTCGCGTGCCCTGTTTTCTGTTGCCTGGTTGATGCACAGTATGTCCGCTGCATGGCGAAGACAGCACTGTCAATCGACTTGCCGAAGATCTGATCAGTGTGCGAGTAATTTTCTGCAATTATTTTTTTGCCGTCAGGACAGGGACAACCAACATGGCGCTGCGTGCCATCGTTTCCCCTTCACTGAAGGACACATGATCACACAAGCTGGATGGATTTGTCAGATGATTGACTATGAGTCCACACTCCACAGATAGCTGAAAGGGACAATGGAACCATAACGAAAGCGATCGATTCTACTCGTACCTCTCTGTTTTTTTTTTCTAGAGAATTGTTTGGCAAAGGTGTCGTGCGACGTGGGTAACAAGTGATGGCATCGTCAGTCAATCTAGTGTACTCACCGGGCTAGAGCGACCTAAGCTGAACAGTGCAGTAACAGGCTCAGCCATCACATCAGTGCTCATCAAATCCAAGCCTGTGGATTTTTTTTTTTTTTTTTTTTTTTTTGAGGGACTCCAAGCCTGTGCATGAAATACAGCGAGTAGAATAGAAGAGCACGGTGTCACGAAGGCCCACTGTGTACTATCCGGCAAAGGGCTGAGCCCGAGTTATTTCTGAGATCGTCTTGGGCTGGATTGAGTATCTGGGATGGGTGGCGTAGTTGGGCCGACGATATGGCTGGCCCATAGTCTAGCTGACTTGTATACATTTCAATTCCTTTCAATTACATTGCACATTCAGTTGCAATATAGGTACAGAGTGTGGAACGCAATTTTCCTGTTCTTGTTCCTTTTCCTGTGATTGTTCGTGATCGATTGTCGCCAACCCACCCAACCGGCAGCTCACCCGTGCGCGCACGCATTTGATTTTTGTACGGAACATCTGTTATCTTCTGTCGGCAACCAATTTTCTTTTCGACCTACAACTTGGATTCATGAGGCGTTTGTCTTCTCTGACGCCGGCGGCTGGTGGGGAGGTCGCCGACGGGTCTTGGCGACTGGCGAGCGCGTTTATTCAGCCTCAGCTGGCGACCTGTTTTTATTGGGCTGCGCAGCAAAATCATGGTCCAACCCCTTTGGGCCCCAACTGTGAGTCAGCCCAGGCGACACATGAGCCACGCCCGGGCGACTCATGGCCCAACTACTGTGTCGTGCATGGGTTAGACTATCCGCACTCACGTTTCTCTATTTACTTCCTCTATACATCTTCTTGCCATCAAGATTCTCTGGCTTTTAGAGTTTCTCCCGCACCCATCTCTCCTTTTAGACTATCCGCACTCATATTCCTCTATTTACTCCCTCTATACATCCTGTTCATCAAGATTCTCTTCTTTACAGCACCTTCTCCTACAACCATCATTCCTTTATATCTCTACTCTATACCAACTAATATCAATGGAACCCACTTGTAATTTTATCTAAATATATCCATGTGAGATCTTGTTTTAAAGAATTTATTGAAACAAATTTAATGGTGCAATCGGAATTTTATTTGGATTTTTAGTTTGTGAGTTATAGCCTTTTTTAATCTGTAAACTCACTGGGGCCCGCGGCTGCATGTCTCAGCTCTCTCTCCTCACCATCCCGCGTGCGCTGGTGGGACCTCCGCTAAACCACCAAAATCCCGCCATTCTTCCCGTGAGCGGGTGCTTCCTGAAACTCGTAGCGGAGACCGCTGCAGCTGTTTTGGTCCGCTTTCTGCGCTCGTGGCAGCGTCGTGTCATTTACAGAAGCTCGTAACGGACGCCGGTGCAGTCAGTCTTATATCTCTACTCTATACCAACTATCATCAGTGTTCCACATATAATTTCATCTAAATATACCCATGTGACATCTTGTTTTGAAGAATTTATCAAAACAAATTTAATGATGTAATTAAAATTTAATTTGAGTTTTTAGTTTATGAGATATAATATTTTTTAATCTAGCCGCTCCGAGTTAGCCTTCCCTCTCTGTGTGTCCGATGCTGATCCACATGAATTGCGTCGCCGGAGGAAGAGAAGGAAAAAATATAAATGTCATCAGAGGCACAGAGCACCGCATAGAGAAAATCAATGGAATATTAAGAGAGAATAGCACATGTCTAAACACAGCTCCCTGCTCTCCTCGTACTCGTGCTGCCGCCGACCATGGCGTGCCCACGCCCTGCTCGCGCTCGGGGGCTGCACCTCCGCTGCGCCATGATCCATGCTTGAGAGGGCCGCGGCCGCCGCCGTCCGCCTGGTTTGATCCGTACTCGCGCCGCCGCCACCGACGCCGACAAGCACGCTAGGGTTGGATCCATGGCCAGGGATTAAAGATGTAATTGTGAATGTGGTGAGACTCTGGGAGAGGTACTGGGAAGTATGGGACTTTGGTCACTTATTAATGGGCCAACGAGGTGGGCTCGATGCCTCTGCAACTCTTCCGGATAGCACTGATGGCCCGAAGCAAGCAAGTGTGGTAACGTATTTGCATATTGGCATATTCTATTTGTTTCTTTCTTTTTGTTTGGATATTTTTGTTTCCGGCTGGTGCGTCCTTCGCTCAGATGAGTTTTGTTTTTTTACCCAATGACGAAACAAAGGATTTGGCTACGAATGATTTAAAAAAACAACGAATTTTCGATGAATTTGATGCCAGCATCTTCAAGAGTATCCTTGAGTTTTCCAAGTCAGCTAAAAATAATTGAAAGTAGAATAAGAGGATCTCTTCAATAGTTTTAAAAAAGCAAACAAAGGTAAAATTAAATGGTCAGGCAAGCAATTGTGAAAAACGATATACTAAGTCTTTTATCAAGAACATTACACCTCTAATCAGGTCCAGCAAGTGTGAATACACCGTGCAACTTTCATGTTTCTTATATAACTTAATTGCATATGATAAATTTTAATAGTTACAACTCACAGACATGGAGTGTCATGTGTCAAGCTCATACGTGTTGCGACGATACATGGAATGATTTTGGCATGAGCATAGGACAATAAATCGTACGTATATCCCGGTCTGCGCACGGCGCATTTTTTGCTAGTATATTAATAAAACATGAAAATTTCGCCACTTTTTCCACCTCAACTTTCTTTCACCTCTCTGTCTGTTATATCTGTACAAGACTCGGAAAGCCCACCTGAAAGAAAATATTGAAATAGGACTCTAAATTGGAGACTTGAGTCCATATTGGACAAGATTATAGCAGCCTCGAACAAAAAGAAGGATCGAAGGAGAGCTCTAAATCTATCCCTGATATATAATTGCCAAAATATGTTCCTTATCCAAATAGGGCTCCACACATACACCCGCAACTCTAATAACAAATACTTCTTCAATTTCCAACGTCAAACAGCCTTGAGAGTCGAGATACATGTCACAAATATGTGTTGGAGTTAAAGTTGAAACAAAGTTTGAGAACAAGCTGGAGACCGACAAGCACAGATCAAAAACGTCATCCATATACAAATAAATTCAAGGAAGAAAACAATCCAAGAAACAAATCATCGGCAGGCATGGCGCGGTATGGCATCGAGGTTGTGGGGTCGGAGCACGGCATCGGGGTTCGTGCGGTGTCGACGGCGAGGATGATAGGGTGCGTGCGGCAGTCAGCTCGGCCTCGCGATGATGAAGAAGGTTCTGTGCGATGACGTGCAGGGCGCCGCGGTCGCATTGGCGCTGAGGGGCGCAGCTCCGGTGCTCGGGAGACATAAATCGTCTAGGTAAACACAAAACAAAACATTATGCTTTTAATTGTTATATAGACAAGTTGAAAAAAATAATTTAGTATTCACCCGTAGCAGAACGCGGGCATATATCTTAGTTAGTAAAAATAGTGGACCCACAACCAACCGTTGCATGCATGCATTCTCTCTCCTCCACCTCTCTCACGCGCCTTCCCCACGGGTCCCAGCGCCGACGGAATCGGTTACTGGACAGACCTTTGTCCGCTAGAAATACCGGGACAAGAGCCCATTCAGGACATAGCGGCACTTTTACGTAAGACCGGTGCAGGGTTTTTCACTGTAAAGAGTGTACCGGGAGGCGTATGTGTTCCCGGTCGCGACCGGTCTTAGGGAATGTGAAACGATGTCATTTTTCCCGAACGAAATCCGATATTCAAATCTTTCCCCATTTCAATTAGGGTCAAGTTACATTAAAAAAGAATTAGGGTCAAGTTGAAACGTAGAAATTTTATACTTCCTCCATCTAAAATTGCAAGTCGTTTGACTTTTTTGCCAACAAGTTTGACCACTCGCCTTATTTAAAAATTTATGTAAAATATTACTTTTTTTTTGCCGTGACTTGCTTTTATTAATAAAAAGTTCTTCAAAAATGACTTAAATTTGACTATATTTATGTAAATTTTTTGAATAAGGCGAGTGGTCAAACTTAGAGCCAAAAAAAGTCAAACGACTTACAATTTGGGATAGAGGAAGTAGTAATTACTCACAAACAAATGCCTAAAACATCAATTCATTTAAACAGAAAAACATAGAAAATAGAAAAAAAAAATCTTGTATTTATTAAAGGATATCAATGTTCGCTTGTTTGTATCCGTGCTTATTAACCAACCACTCATGAGTGTTTTTTTTTTTTAAGCAAGAAATCAACATCAATTAGAATGAGTCAGCCAGAACGATTGCCACTGTAGTTTTTTAGATGGCGGGCCACGTCGGTGCTGTCACGCAGTCCCTTTCGGCGCAACACAGTCATCAGCTACTTGGGCTGGGTAAAGGTGGTGGAGGTGGACCTGTTGATGAGCGCTTCGGCCCACGCTTTTCATGTGTTTGGCACTTTGCTAACGCTGTGCTGTGTAGTATTACGTGATTTTTTTAATAATGGATAAACGTATCCGGTTTCTACATCCAATGATGTACATAGCTAATTATTATACAAACTTTCAATGAAAGAAAAGAGAAAGCGATGATCTTATAGATCGACCAGGGAAGCTAGTTCAAACAATATAAGTGATTTCATCTTTTATTGAAAATCTCTAAAGCGATAATTTCTAATTTCTTCCTTAGCTGTCTCGTCACGTTGCGGCCCAAGAGCCCGTAATCAATACGCTCCTCTGAAAGTTATCTCAAGAAAATGGAGTTAGATTTTATTTGATTAAAAATAACATCATTACGACACCTTCAGATAGCCCAGCATATGGTAGCCACCCCACCCAAATTAAATTTTTAATCTTTTTATTTTGATTAGTAGTATTACGTGATGGTCCGGAGCCAGCCACGCCCACTTGACGACGCCTGATTGCGAACCAAGAAGATAATGATAATAATCTACGAGTAAGCTACAAGGGGCCAGCAGCGGCGTATGGACGTGCATCTCGTGATATGTCAGCAAACGATGTCTTGACCTACGCACAGTGCATTGGATTTGGTCATTTGGAACTGCTTGAGTGTACGTGCCCGGGCCACCTAGGCTACGACTAATAAACAAGCATATGTATGCTCTGATCTGCTGTCCTTTGGACACGTCTTTCCTCCGTCCCTAAATAGATGTCATTCTCGCTTTCCAGAAAAGTCAACATTTTCAAACTACCGTTAATTATATATTAAAATATATAAATATTTATGCAAAGTAATTAGTATCATTGAAAAGATCTTTAAGTCTAGTTTTTTAATAAATTTATCCGGAGATATAAATGTTGCACGTATTTTCTACAAACCTAGTCAAAGTTGAGAAAGTTTGGCCAACACGCACCCCATAGCGACATCTAAAAGGGACGGAGGGAGTATGTACGTGTGCGTACCAATTTAATCAGTGTCGGGGTGTGTGTGGCTCGATCTGTGGCTGCGGACAAATATAACACTAGTACTACGTTACACACGGCGCCGGTGGTGGAAACTGGAAACGTTTTGCTCCTCCGCACCGCTATAGCGACAGGCGTGCGGTTCTTGGATCCGAGGAAGACGTGAAAGAGCGCCTTTAATTTCCTTGCTTCTATCATCTAGAAGTCTAATGTACAAATGTGTGTTCTTGCGAACATATGGTTGATTTAGGTCGCATGTGTTTAGTTTTGTAATGTAGTGATTGTCAACGATCAACATTCTCCTTCTATTTTCTTTTATATTTTCTCGCCGGCTATGTTTCACCGGCATACGTGGAGTGTGTCGAAGACGTATCTCTTGGTTAGTGTTGTGCGGGTGTGGAGCTCGGGAGATGGTAGGCGACGGCGAGGTGAAGGGGCCAAGGAGGGCGTCGTCGGGCGGACGGACCGCGGAGGTGAAGGACGGGGCGTGAGGCTTGGGCCGAGGGGCCGGATCGCCGGGCGGCTAGCCATGGTGGCCGACATCCGGGACATCGACGGATGCAAGAGGGCGTGGCGAGACCGTGTCGATCGGGTCAAGACGGCGAAGCGTGCGGGGCGCGGGGAGCTCGGATGACTTGGCGACTTCGGGCGATCAAGACGGCGATGACACGTGTCGAGGAGGTTTGGTGGTTTGCCCTCAAAACCATCGGCGCGGGTTTGGTGGTTTGGGCCTCAAAACCATCGGCGGGGGTTTCGCGGGTTTGGGCCTCAAAACCCGGGCGGGCGTTCCGGTGGACGGAAGGGCGGCACGTGGCGGCATCGGGGAGGTTGCGTGGATTCAAGGCTACCGATGAGGAGGCGCGGTGGCCGTCGGATCGAAAAATATCCGAGTCGACCAAAATAGCCCTAGGGTTAGTGGTTTGGCTCATATGTATCGGAGGGCAAAATAGGGATGAGAAATAAGGACCATATATAGAGGATGGCAGCCATCCTCCCCTCTTTTGCCTCTTCCATTTTTCGTTTTTATTTTTCCCCAAATTTTAGGGTTCTTGTTTAGAGGTCCAAGAACAAATTTGTGGAGATTTTGTGGTGATTTTCGTTGGGGAAGGGAGCCTCAATCCTCCTGTCGTCTCAAGCGATTTGGATCAATCTTCTTCTTCTTTCTTTGTGATTTTTGTTGGAGATTTTGGATCTTGTTTGTGGATTTCGGTTTGGTATTTTTCGTTCCTCTGTTTTGTTTGTGCGGGGGCGCGCAGCGGGCACAACGGGCCGCGTCTCGGCGGCGGCTAGACCAAGCACCGGCGGTGCTAGCTCTCGAGCCGAGCCACCGAGAGCGCTTCATCCTTCGGCTAAGCGCACGGACGGGGCAAGCGGCCAAGCAGCGGCTCAGCGCCCGCCGGCGCTTCGTGCTGCACGCGGATCAAAGCGGCGGCGTCGGCCGGCTCCGGGTTTACTGGCGACTTCGGCAAGCACCCGGCTCCAGGCGCTCGGCGGCCCGGCGAAGGCGCGCTTGGCGCCGCCAGCCACGCTACGGAGCCTGCCGGCTGTCCCCAGGCGCGCGGCCAGAGCGCGCAGCTCCTCCTTGGAGCGCGTCGCGAGGAGGCCACCAGCTGCTCCTCGGCGGCACCAAAGGCCACGCACTTACAAATGGTCAAGCACACGCTCAATTTCTTCGTCCCAAGGTCGATTCTTCTCTTTGCTTTGTGAATTGGCCTTCGAGCCAATCTTTCTCTTCTTGTGCGGGGTAGCTAGATCGAACTTTGCTTGTGAAAATTCCCAGCTTTAATTCATCTCTTCTAGTTCTTGTTTTCCTGCGCCCCGTAGATGTTCGATGAAATGTCTAAGTAGTTGTTTCTCCTAGTTTTTTTTCGTCATTTCTTTTGCTAGAATTGTTCTAGGCACTAGTTTAATTTCTTCTTGTTTTCCTGCAGTTTATTTTAGTCATAGACTTTTAGTTTTTTTGCAATCGATTTATTTTCTTGTCTTTTTAACTAAGTTCTTGTTAATTAAAAATCCAAAAAGATCAACTAAAATTTAGTTTTTAGTTTTTTTTTTTATCTAGTCTAGTTTGCTCTCGTATTTCCTTCTAGCAATTTCCTCTTAGAGTTTTTAATCAATTGTTTTTGCTTTGCTCTATCTCGACTTGAGTGGATTTGCGTTGGATTTTCTTTCTATCTTTTATTCCGTGATTATTTCTTTCGAGCTCCGTTTTGCAATCCGTCTCTTGCAATGGAATTCTATCACGCCGAGGATCTTGTCTAGTTACTCGTCACAAGTTGGCGTTGGTAATCTAGTTCCTGAACCCGCTTCTTTTGATAGAAGTTGGGAATCTCGCTTTTGTCTCTCTCGTTGAGGTTGGGGGTTGAGCCGATGACCCGAAATTGAAAAGAAAAATCGAGGCTCCCATTCACCCCCCCCTCGGTCGCCAAGCTGGTCCTTCAATTGGTATCGAGCCGGTTAAGGATCATATCCACCTTAATCGGTTCGTGATCCGCGAGAAGGCGACATGGAGAGGTTTGGTCACTTTGGTGGCAAGCCTCCTGAGTTCGATGGCACCAACTATCCCTATTGGAAGATTAAGATGCAAGCACATCTTATGGGGATGGATTGGAGAGTGTGGGAGATTGTCGAGGATGAGAACTACCAAGTGCTAGCCGCCGAGTGGGTGAGGAACAAATAGCCCAACACAATGCCAACAACCGAGGCGAGGAGCGTCTTGTTCTCTAGCCTCAAAGACACCGAGTTTGAGAGAGTTGCCACTTGTGAGACCGCTCGTGAGGTGTGGAAGACACTAGAGAGCTACCACGAGGGAACCCCACAAGTCAAGGCCCGCCTATATGAGACCTACAAGAGAGAGTACAACAACCTAATCCAACTTGATGGCGAGTCCATTGATTCTCTCTTTGCTAGGTTTCGGGACGATTTGCAACAAGCTTCGGGCGAACAAGCCGTCGGAGGAGGCTTGACGAGCACGGAAGGCGATACGGCTCTTGTACGCCTGGATCGGAAGGTGTGGGATGTGAAGGTGTCCGCGATCATGGAGTCTCGCCAACTACGACACCCTCACACCCGACGAGCTCTACAAAGAAGCTCAAGTCTTCGAGACCGAGGCCCGGATCCAGCGAAGCTCAAGAACCCTTTTCGCCCGAACGTTGCACTCATCTCTACGGTAAGGGCGGTTCCGGTTCTTCGCTAACCCATCACGCATTTCTTTCGCCTTGTCTTCCTTGGTGTCCGCGGATGAGGGAGCAGATGGAGAGCCTTGGGGATGATGAGCTTGCGCTAGTCATCGGCCGATTCTCGCGGTTCCACAACAACCGCTTGAACCGCCGGGCGTGGCGGCCCATCCAAGGGCGGATGCTTCGAGTGCGGAGATCCGGACCACTTCGCGCCGCATGTCCCAAGAAGAACAAGGACAAGTACTCCGGTGAGAAGTACTACTCCAACAAGTACGACTCCGACAAGCGCAAGGACAAAGTGCGCGAGCACACCTCCGGCAAGTACAAGTCCAAGAAGGGATTCGACAAGGAGGCGATCAAGAAGAAGTACCTCAAAGCGTGCCAAGGAGCACAAGCACGCCTTTCCTTGCCTCCCTCGGCCGACCTCGACAACGACTCTTCGGACGGGCAATCTTCCTCAAGCGATGAGGAGTCCGGCGCAAGGTTGAGGACAAGCTGAATGGACTTTGCTTCTTCGCCGACTCAAGCCCGGGGGTTCTCGCACCATGGCCCTCGATGGAGCAAAGGACCGAGCGGCGCCAAGCCACACGGCAAACGACTCTTCCTCCTCCGAGGTACCTCCTACAATCGACTCTCTCGATGAGGTTGACTCCTTGGGTGATGCGCTTGTGTGTCAAGAGAAGTTGCTTAAGCGTGCCGCTAGGGAGAGAAAGGAGTACAAGGAGAAGTGGGAGATGGCTATGACCGAGATAGAGCCGCTTAGGAAGCTGTTGATGTCTCGATGAGACGGAGTGTGACGCTTGTGCCGTGCATATGTCTAGCATCATGTCTTTGCAATCCAAGTATTCTCGCTTTTGCTAGATGAGCATGTTGATCTAAAGTCTAGGCCCTGTGGCCGTTGAGTGCGTGCAAGTCTTGTCCGGACTTGAGATCCGAGTTGGCGAGAGAAGGCCGCCAAGCTTGCTATGCTTGAGAAGGCTAACTCGAGATAGCACTGTGGCTTTGAAATGTGCTAAGTGTGAGGCTTTGGAGTTGGAGCTCATGTCTTGTAGGCATGACAAGGGAAGAGTCGAAGAGGAGAACAAGTACCTTCGCTCTGTCTTGAGTTGGGTGTCTAGTGGAGAGCCGCGGCTTGGCATGATGATGAGTCGGGTTCAAGAGGGGACGACACACATCGGGTTTAGGCTTTGCTATAGGTGGGAAGGGAGAAGTCATTTATGGCAAGGTTGGTCAAGGTAGTGGTTTGAGCTCGAAAGTGAGAAACCAACCAACACTCCCAAATTGACCAAGATCACTCCACCCGAGCCTACCAAGCCCATTGTGCAAGATGACATTCTCCAAGAGCCAACTAAGACTCCACCTCCCAAACAAGTGTGGCTTCCCAAACCGAACTACCTCAAGAACCCACTTGACACTTTGCCCAGATCCTCGAGGAAACCCTTCCTAAGGCCAAAACCACAACAAGAGTGAACCATCCACCCAAGAGAGTGAACCAACCACCACCCAAGAGAGAGTGAGGTATCACCGTGAGTATTGCCGGAGAGATGGTCACTTGGTTGAGTTTTGCTTTAGGAGGAAGAGGGATGCTAGGCGTCGAGTGGAGTTTGAGAACCGTGTGACATGTATCACCCACCACTTGGCATGTATGAGAGGGGTGTGCGGTCGGTTCGAGAGGCGCTTTGCTAGGCCCGAAGGTAGGAGGCCTCATAGGTTTGGGCCACGGTTTGTGAGACCCTTTGGTGGTCGTGTGCTCGCGAGTGGATGTAGATCCTCGCTTTGGGAGATTTGAGGTTGACAAGAGAAGTGTACCACGCTTTTTGTTGTGCGTGGTGAGCAGTTTGGTAAGATGGGGCGTGGGATGTTTGTTTTGCCTAATGCTTATTCGGGGCAAGATGGTCAACACCGGTACTCTTCCAAGTTTACTAACCCCCAGTTGTGTGCCATATGCTCATCCCATATTCTATCGTTGATACAGCCGAAAGGCCGGAGGACATGTGGCTCATTGACTCCGGCCGTTTCTCGATACATGACCGGTAACTCCAAGTGGTTCTCCGGCCTCACCCCCATGAAGACGAAAAGAGTACATCACTTTCTCGGGACAAAGAACAGAGGGAAGATTCTATCTCGAGGGTCAATCGTAATCAATGACCACTTTGTGCTCAAGGATGTGGCGCTCGTCTCCAACCTTCACTTCAATCTCCATCACGTCTCTCGGCTCATGGCGGATGGGTATGAGGTACGCTTTAAGGTTGGGTGTTCTCGAGTTTTGGACTCTCGCGATGATCTCATTTGCTTGGATTGTGCCATTTGGGCAAGTCTTTCGTGGCTGATTTTTCTCGAGGCTTTGGCACATCTTGTTGCTTGTTGGCCGGGTCCTCCTCCGATTTGTGGAAGTGGCATAGGAGACTAGGTCACTTGAGCTTCGACCTCCTCGCGAGGTTGAGTTCAATGGATCTGATCCGAGGATTGCCTAAACTCAAATTTGAGAAGGATTTGGTTTGCCACCCCCGCCGTCACGGGAAGATGGTATCCGGCTTCCCACCACCCGCTTATCAGATTATGACCTCGAGACCCTGAGAGATCCTTCACATGGACACGATTGGTCCATCTCGGGTGAGGTCGGGTCGGTGGGAAGTGGTATTGTCTAGTGATCATTGACGATTTTTCGAGATACTCTTGGGTCTTTTTCATGGAGGGCAAAGATGAGGCTTTTGGTTTTGCTCGTAATCTGATTTTGAGATCGGGAACCGAGTTACCGAGAGACAGCCATTCGAGCGATTTGCGGTGACAATGGCACAGTAATTCAAGAACTCTCGCCGAGTCTTTTTGTGCTAACTTGGGTGTCGAGCACCCGTTTTCTAGCCCTTATGTTCCGCAAATTTAACGGGATTGTTGAGCGGAAGAACCGGGGACGCTTGTGGAGATGGCAAGGACCATGCTCGATGAACACAAGACGCCGAGGAAGTATTGGGCTGAGGCAATCAACACGGCATGCCATGTCTCCAACCGCATTTTCCTTCATGCTTTCACCAAGAAGACATCATATGAGTTGCGGTTTGGGAGATTGCCCAAGGTAAGCCACTTCCGTGTGTTTGGATGCAGGTGTTTCATCCTCAAGCAAGGTAATCTCGACAAGTTTGAGTCTCGATCAGCTGATGGCATTTTTCTTGGATATGCTTTACACTCACATGCCTACAGAGTTCTAAATCTTGAGACTAACCGCGTTGTAGAGACTTGTGAGGTTACCTTCGATGAGACTGCGCCTTGTTCCTCTTCCGTGTTTGAGTGTGCGGGGAAAGGAGGTGTCACGCCCCACTTTTAATGGGACTTTTAATCTCGCGTATTGGCGCCGGGATCACGCTACCAATACGTTTACCGAGTCACAATAATGGAAATCGCTTATAGATGAACTATTCCGAGCATATGTTGACATAGGATAGAAGGACTTACAAATGTGTTGAAGACACCACTCGGATTATATTGATCGAGTAGCCAACCGTGAAGCGTGGTTTTATCTCGGACGGGTCCGCTAAGGTGCTAGGCCGTCGGGGCACAACTCCATGTTCCACAGGCAACTTGAGCGCGGATGGAAAATCCTGGACTTCTACGTCTTTCTCCTAAGCAACGTCTTGTAAACTCCTACGTCGTTGGTCTCCTACTTCGACAGCGACCTTACCTTCGGATATGCCGATATCTGTAAAAACAGAGGGGTGAGTACAAAGGTACTCAGCAAGTCCAAACCAGGGGTGGTTTGGTATATTAAGGGTTTGGGCCCTAGCAGAGTATCTAAAACTGCTCTCACTAGTTCCCGAGGTTATCTCATCTGGTCATCACCTTCACATCATCACAAACGTTAGTTATTTCTAATCATAGATGTTCTATCCTAGCATTCGCCCATTCCAAGGACGTGGCTATTCGAATAGATTCAATAAACTCTGCAGAGGTTGTACAAATTTCCCCACACGATGGACACATCCTCTTCCATGATCGATTGGTCGACGAGGGTCCAACGAGATCCGTACCCGCTTGAGTGCTACTCTAGGTATATTGGTATAATCTTCACCACGACTTCTCAGGGGTTGGAAGGACAACACGCCACCACAAGGATGACGCATCACCCTAGACAATATGGTGATACCAAATCACACGCGGCTTTACAGGTAATACCTAATTACCCAACCTATACTGTCAACACCACTCTCAATCTCAATTCATCAATATGTGCCTCTAGCACTGCGCCACCGCGCCCAAACACTTCCGTGGAAGACCACTCAACATCCACGCCAACCGGACTAGGGGCCACTCTCCCCACATCTGCTCCCAATAGGTCGTTTGCCTGCTCCGGCCACCTTGGATCCCAATTATACCTCAACCCAACGGGGTGTGAATCAAGCCGTCCCATCTCGGCGTGTGGTGGTCGTACGAAATATCTCACTAGGTAGAAGGTCTTATGAACCGGTCCTTGGGGAGGCGAGTATCTCTCCGCAGGAATCCCCTCACGGCAATTCCCGTAGTAATCCATCTCACAATGAATTACTATCACCCACCTCTTTTGTTGATTAGGGTTCATTAAACGATCTTAGGTTATACTTGATTACAACGTATGAGCGTAGATAACGTGGATGATTACGTCATCCGGCTTAGCTCCATAGCTACGTGATCAGGCTCATACCACTATATACTAATCAGATTATCCACGGTGATGCATCATATCTATCATCATCATCATCATATCATCTTATTAAGGTCATGATTAGGGAGGGGGTAAGGACTTGCCTGGGATGTTCTTACGAATCGGCACGGCGTCGAACGATCCTAGCTCTGCTTCAGACGGGAAGCTCCTATTCGGGTCGTCGAATCTACTTGCGACTGGCGGTAAACCCTAGCTCGAACTATGACATATAAAACAAACATAGAACATTATGGTGGTAATGGGTTAGATGCATAGAGCTAGATTTTTGATGAATTATGGAAGTCGTTTCACGCGAAACGGAGTTAGTATGCATGAGATATGGATTTTATAATATTAATCCCTAATTAAATCATTAGGGTAATATTATAATATAATTTTATCATGTAATAAAATTGGAACTAATTACATGATAAAATTCTATAAATCAAATAATGAATTTACAAATTTTCTCGGGAATTTTTCGATACCGAAATGGTATTTATAAACACCGTGTACAAATACCGGGTAGTCAGTAGCAATTTACAGTGTGTACACAGCAAGGCATCTACACACGTGGGTGCCACGTGGGTCCAAGTGGACGCCACGGTGGCCGCCACGTAGGCGCCACGTGGATTACATATGCCTCGGTGGCACCGGACGGCGTCGGGACGGAAGGAAGACGGGAGGGCGACGTGTCTGCCTCTGAGTGGTCGGTGTCGTGACGTCGTTACCGTTGTTGACGGCGACGAAGACCGATCCCGTCCGCCCTTCTCCACGGCGGCGCCTCGACGGAAGTTCGCCGAGATTTCGCCGGCGATGTCCGTTGCTCGTCGCGAGGGGCTCCTTGGGTTCCCCATGTCTCCCAGTCCTTGTTGGAGTGCACTAGGGCGGCGGGGTAGGGTCCTTCCTCGGGCGGCGTGATTCGGCGGCGAGTGGTGGCGGCGCTCCGGCGGTTGTGCGATACCGAGAGGGAACTGGCAGGAGAAGTAGGGGAAAAGATGCAGTAGACCTCAGGCACTTATGCTGACTCACCGGTTAAGCCTCCTCGCGACGCAATCGCCCGGAACGCCTTGCCCTAATCTCGACGGCGGCGGCGGCAGAGTTGGGGGAAATCCCCACGGTGAGCGGAGGAGGGGAAGAGAGGAGGAGAGAGCGCGAGCACCGTACGTTCCAGGGGGAAGCGGAGCTCGTCGTGTGAGGGGCGAGTCCGATTGAGAGCCCGAGGGGGGCTATTTATAGGCCGGCGGGGAGGAGGGTCACCGGCGAGATTCTTCGTCGTGGCGGTGATCTTTTCCGACCGCGTTCCCGTTCTCGTGGACTTCGGATCGGTGCTCCCTCGAGCCGGATCGCCTCGTGCTCGCCTCCGGTGCGTGAGCTGGCCGTCGGGTCGCATCACTCTGACAAAGAACGGCGGTCGCCGGCCATGGCGGCAAGGCGGTCCGCGGCATGACCGTGGGAGCCGACCGGCGCCCCGTGCGGCGTCGTGGCTTGGCGGGAGGTTAGTGAGCTCCCCGTGCCCGCGGTCTCCATCATCGGCACCGGTTCGGGCCGGGCTCGCGCGTCGCGCTCGCCGACTTTCCCCGGCGGCGGCCGGCGGGGCGGTGAGTCGGGCGAGTGCGCCGCCGAGGCATGGATGGCGCCGTGGCGCGGTCGTCGGAGCCGAGGGGTGCACCGATGGCGGAACATCCGGAGGAAACGTCCGACTTGCTCCCCTCGTGCCCCGGTCGTCGCCGACGGGGTGGCGGGACCGCGGTGTCCTCGCGCGTCGCGCGAGAAAAAGACGACGGAGGGGGGCAAGTGGAACGGGTCTCGCCGCTTTGCTGGGCTCGTCCTCGCCCGTTGGGCCGGCCCGTCTTGTGCCGTAGAGAAGAGGTGGGAGAGAAGAGGCCACCGGCCGGGCCTAGGTGAGAAGGGAGGGAAGAAAAAATGCGGGAGTGCTTTGGGCGGATGGAAAATAATCCCACGAGCGATTCCCGTTTTATTTCTCTTTCTCCTTTTTCTTTCTCTATTTCTTTCTCTCATTCCCTTGCCTATTATTCCATGGGTGTCACTTATATATATTTTGATTATAATTATTTATACAAGTACATGTATATTCCCATGTTTTATATTCATGAAAATATCTATCCAATTGTACTTATATAAATAATTACATATATAGGTGCACACACTTTTACTCCCCAATTCTATCATTCCATGTGCACTCTATATTTTATAAATATTTTCACAAGCACCTTTATATTCCCAGACTATTATTGTCGAGAATATTCATTTATTGGGCTTATAAAAATATTCATATATATTTTTGGTACACACTTGTTTTGGTATTATATTCCCGAGAAATATTGTAAACCATTACTCATGCAACATTTTCCATAAATCAAATCTAGGGCTTACCTTGCATCTTCGGTCACCATAAAGCTCATCAAGCAACAAACAAAGGGAACCTAATTTTCTAGATGGTGTCATGCAGGTTTTCGAAAAACGGGTTTCGGTTTAGCGGAAAATAAATCAAGTTTTAGTTGTAATTATAAAAAGTTCAAATTTTTAGTGAATTTTAAGATGATGCAAAAACACGGGTGTTACAAATCTACCCCACTTAGATGAATCTCGTCCCCGAGATTCCTAGTCTACAGAGTGAAGGTCCTAATTTGAGGCCTAAAGGGATAGAGATAGAGAGAGGGGGAAAACTTTCCATTGCTTACAGTGCTGTCGTTACCGAACCTCTACTATTATCGTGTCACTCCGTGTCCAGAGCAATACGATACTGTGGAGGGTATGCCTCCTGCCGTTGGTGATTACTGCTGCTTTTACCCCATCTTCTTGGTCTTGCATCTTGTCTTCGTAGTCTTCGGGTCTTCTCCGGCGGCTACCCCACTTGGAGGGCTGATTCCTCTAGTGTCTTCAATCCTCTGGTGTCTTCTAGTGCCTGTCTTCTTTCGCGGTCTCTTGCAGTGTACTTTACTGTCTGCGTCCTCCGAGATACAGTCATCGGGTACTCGGGATTCCATTCCTCGTTTGGAACCCTAAGTGTTCTGTTGCTCTATATCATCTTAGCCCGTTTCTATTTTTCTCTATTTCTTCTTGTTCTCGCCCATTTGATTCTTTCTTTTTCCTTATTTTCGCCCGTTGGTATTTTCTTTTCTTCTTTTGCATATAGTGCTACCCCACTTAGAAAATTTTCTGCTTATTATTTGCTCTGTGGCTTTTATGGTTAGGCACCCGTCAATTTTTCTTCGTCGACTTTCGCATTTGGATGGTGGATCACACACATGGATTTTGATAACTTCAAGGGGAGTACAACAGTAGAGTGAAAAGGAATGCTACTCTACAGTTACACCTCCCTTGGGAGTGGCGGTTTGACAGTTTCGGTCATGGTGGCTTCTGCTTCTCTGGGTCCGGTACTTGGCTCTGCCCTGGGGGCTTCTTCTCTTGGTGGTGCTTGGCTGATCGGCAGGGGTGCTTCTGGTTGTCGGTCTTCTGGCGGGGATGACGGCCTGGTGGAGTCCGTTCTTCTTCTGATGAAGGGGTTGACGATCATCCCTTCGGTGGTGGCAGGTTCTGGCCAGGCCGTGGCGCGTCTTCTTCGTCTTGCTTGGAGGGCGATGTGGGTGTCCCTCAGTTCTCGGACGTGTCGCTCTTGGATGGCCTTCAGGGTCTCGGCAAGTGTAGCCTCTCGGCGAGATGCCGTGGCGACTTGCTCTTTGGCGTGGGCGTGATCCGCGAGGAGTCGTTGAACGTAGCTCTCGCCGTTCGTTCGCTCGGGCGAAATCGGGCTCCTTATGGCGGTGTCTTGGCGGTCGTACTGCTCGTCAAGAGCGAGCAGATAGGATAGCAGGTGCGTGATGACGGGGCTGCCTTGTGGACCTCGCACGTCCTCTAGGCGAGCAATCCAGGCGGGGTGATTCTTTCCCTCGGGTGGTAGGTGCCTCATGGGAGTGCGGGCGATGGGCTCCCTATAGATCTGGCAAAGGCAATGGAGTGCCTTGTGGGCGACAGCTTGGTAGGTGTCGGGAAAGCGAAAACCAATAGTGGTCACGCTCCAGTCGTCGGTGATGGCGGGGTAGTCTCGACTCTTGGCGATGTAGACGGTGACTTCGCAGCGATGGGTGCCGCGCTCTTCATACTCGCTACCCTCATACTCAGGGGGTTCACGGATGCCAAGGTTCTCAGGCGGTCTGGTAGAGAAGTTGGGGAAATCCAGGGGGTGTTGATGCACTTTGGTCGCTAACCCAATTGCCGGCCATTCTCGACGATGTTTGGTGGTGATTCTTGGTGGGTGGATGGCAAGGGTGTGATGGTAGAGGGTGGAAGATGGAGGTTAGCAATGAAATGTTTGGAGTGGGATGGTGGTGAGAGCGATGGTGGTGCTCTTTTTATAATGGGTCGAGGGTGATGGCTTCTGGGAGAAGCTTGGTCGATTGTTATTGTGGTTGTGGTGTGTGGTGGAAGGAAGGGGAGTGAGTCTCTGTATCCATTGACCTTGTAATAGTATCGTGGTCATGGGGACTGTGTGTGGATCTTGGCCTGTGGATTCCCTATAGTGGGGACTATGTGTCCTCTCTACTTGTTGGTGTATCCCTCCATGGTATTTCGCATGTTTCGGGGCATCTGTTTGCTTTCGGGCATAAATATCTTTTATGGGCTTGATGACCGCCTTCAATCCCGGTAATCTTCTGTTCATCTTCTACTTGAATACTAATCTTCGCCGCTTGCATTATCGGGCAATCGGTTGCCACTTGATCTGTTGCACTGTGTCTTGAACGGCTTCAACGGTCGTGGTTCGGGGTCAAAATAACAGCAGTATCAGCAGCTTTCGGCATTGGGGCGACAGCATGTCGGCAATGTTGCATGGTCGTCGGTCACAGTAATACTGAGGCGACGGCGTGTGACGGCTGTAGGGGAACACTGGTGTGGTTCAACGGCTACAGTCGTGGAGTCCGTTTGTTGTCGTTATGTCCCTGCAGGTTAGTTCCTATTCTATGTGGACTAGAAAGGGAATGGGAGGGAAAAGCATAAGGTACGATAAGGTCTAACTAGCTAAGGATTAGAGGAAAGCAAGCATTTCAGGTAGGGATAGACTTTGGGGTATCCTAGTAACACTGGTGTTTGGAAAACAATACAAACTTACCTGGTGTGAATCGTATGAAAAGTTAGTCACGGCGAACTAAGTTTATAGGAAAACTTGTCTTATTACTCGTGACTTGAGGAAACTTTCAAAGACGTTCATCGATCCTATCGAAATTTCCTTCTCATTGATTACATGTAAGTAGTAATAATGGGAAAAATTTTGCATAGGATTGAAAAGAGAACACCACATTTTATTGAACAAACAAGCGCAACAATATATTACATCACAGACAGTTACATAGATGATATAAGGTCACATCACACATTGCGACTGTCATGACGACTTATTGTGCGACTTTGCTACTACTAAGACTAGAACCATGGAATACCATAAGGCTCGCAACTACTAGTACTTGCTACTAGAAGTCTAGCAACAAGGTTCGTAGTTACAACAAGCATGCGGCTAACTTAGGACATTGCTACTTAACTAGGACTTGTCACTTAGGACATTGCTACTCAACTAGGACTTGTCACATAATGGTGCCTTGTGGGATCTTGCAAGCTTCACGGTGTCCCTTTGTTCAAAAAAAATCATCACACATTTGGGTATTCCATTCTCATAAGTCACTTGGTAGTAGTACCGAGGCTTCGAGTGTACCCTAGTTGTGAGAGAATTTCCCGGAAGAAGCTTTGGAAATGTCCCAAAGGACGGTCCATCTCGTGTATGACCATCCGTCCATCTGTTGCTTCACGGATAATATCGACATGTAAGCAACATAAGGTTATTCGGATTGGTGCTCAAGTCTCTAAGTAGAAATCCTTAAGTAAAATTTGAGAAGTATGTGCCAATAATTTAATCCAGATATTATTCCATCCTATACGGTCAAGCTCGGCTCTGATACCACTCTGTCACGCCCCACTTTTAATGGGACCTTTAATCTCGCGTATTGGCGCCAGGATCACGCTACCAATACGTTTACCGAGTCACAGTAATGGAAATCAGTTATAGATGAACTATTCCGAGCATATGTTGACATAGGATAGAAGGACTTCTACAAATGGTGTTGAAGACACCACTCTGGATTATATTGATCAGAGTAGCCAACTGTGAAGCAGTGGTTTATCTGTGACGGGTCTGCTAAGGTGCTAGACTGTCGGGGCACAACTCCATGTTCCACAGGCAACTTGAGCGCGGATGGAAAATCCTGGACTTCTACGTCTTTCTCCTAAGCAACGTCTTGTAAACTCCTACGTCGTTGGTCTCCTACTTCGACAGCGACCTTACCTTCGGATATGCCGATATCTGTAAAAACAGAGGGGTGAGTACAAAGGTACTTTCGGCAAGTCCAAACCCAGTGGTTTGGTATATTAAGGGTTTGGGCCCTAGCAGAGTATCTAAAACTGCTCTCGCTAGTTCCCGAGGTTATCTCATCTGGTCATCACCTTCACATCATCACAAACGTTAGTTATTTCTAATCATAGATGTTCTATCCTAGCATTCGCCCATTCCAAGGACGTGGCTATTCGAATAGATTCAATAAACTCTGCAGAGGTTGTACAAATTTCCCCACACGATGGACACATCCTCTTCCATGATCAGTGGTCGACAGAGGTCCAACGAGATCCGTACCCGCTTGAGTGCTACTCTAGGTATATTGGTATAATCTTCACCACGACTTCTCAGGGGTTGGAAGGACAACACGCCACCACAAGGATGACGCATCACCCTAGACAATATGGTGATACCAAATCACCCGTGGCTTTACAGGTAATACCTAATTACCCAACCTATACTGTCAACACCACTCTCAATCTCAATTCATCAATATGTGCCTCTAGCACTGCGCCACCGCGCCCAAACACTTCCGTGGAAGACCACTCAACATCCACGCCAACCGGACTAGGGGCCACTCTCCCCACATCTGCTCCCAATAGGTCGTTTGCCTGCTCCGGCCACCTTGGATCCCAATTATACCTCAACCCAACGGGGTGTGAATCAAGCCGTCCCATCTCGGCGTGTGGCTGTACGAAATATCTCACTAGGTAGAAGGTCTTATGAACCGGTCCTTAGGGAGGCGAGTATCTCTCCGCAGGAATCCCCTCACGGCAATTCCCGTAGTAATCCATCTCACAATGAATTACTATCACCCACCTCTTTTGTTGATTAGGGTTCATTAAACGATCTTAGGTTATACTTGATTACAACGTATGAGCGTAGATAACGTGGATGATTACGTCATCCGGCTTAGCTCCATAGCTACGTGATCAGGCTCATACCACTATATACTAATCAGATTATCCACGGTGATGCATCATATCTATCATCATCATCATCATATCATCTTATTAAGGTCATGATTAGGGAGGGGGTAAGGACTTGCCTGGGATGTTCTTACGAATCGGCACGGCGTCGAACGATCCTAGCTCGCTTGCTCGGGGAAGCTCCTATTCGGTCGTCGAATCTACTTGCGATCGGCGGTAAACCCTAGCTCGAACTATGACATATAAAAAAACAAACATAGAACATTATGGTGGCAATGGGTTAGATGCATAGAGCTAGATTTTTGATGAATTATGGAAGTCGTTTCACGCGAAACGGAGTTAGTATGCATGAGATATGGATTTTATAATATTAATCCCTAATTAAATCATTAGGGTAATATTATAATATAATTTTATCATGTAATAAAATTGGAACTAATTACATGATAAAATTCTATAAATCAAATAATGAATTTACAAATTTTCTGGGAATTTTTCTCGATAGGAAATGGTATTTATAAACACACGTGTACAAATACCGGGTAGTCAGTAGCAATTCTACGGTGTGTGTACACAAAGGGCATCTACACACGTGGGTGCCACGTGGGTCCAAGTGGCCGCCACGGTGGCCGCCACGTAGGCGCCCACGTGGATTACATGCCCTCGGTGGCACGGACGGCGTCGGGACGGAAGGAAGACGGGAGGGCGGCGTGTCGCCTCTGAGTGGTCGGTGTCGTGGACGTCGTTACCGTTGTTGACGGCGGCGAAGACCGATCCCGTCCCGCCTTCTCCACGGCGGCGCCTCGACGGAAGTTCGCGAGATTTCGCCGGCGATGTCCGTTGCTCGTCGCGAGGCTCCTTGGGTTCCCCATGTCTCCCGATCCTTGTTGGAGTGCACCGGGGCGGCGGGTAGGGTCCTTCCTCGGCGGCGTGGACGGGGGCGAGTGGTGGCGGCGCTCCGGCGGCCGTGCGATACCGAGAGGGAACTGGCAGGAGAAGTAGGGGGAAAGATGCGATGTGAGACCTCGGGCACTTATGCCGACTCACCGGTTAAGCCTCCTCGCGACGCATGCGCCGGAACGCCTTGCCCTAATCTCGACGGCGGCGGCGAGTTGGGGAAATCCCCACGGTGAGCGGAGGAGGGGAAGAGAGGAGGAGAGAGAGCGAGCACCGTGCGCGTCCAGGGGGAAGCGGAGCTCGTCGTGTGAGGGCGAGTCCGATTGAGAGCCCGAGGGGGCTATTTATAGGCCGGCGGGGAGGAGGGTCACCGGCGAGATTCTTCGTCGTGGCGGTGATCTTTTCCGACCGCGTTCCTCGTTCTCGTGGACTTCGGACTGGTGCTCCCTGAGCTGGATCGCCTCGTGCTCGTCTCCGGTGCGTGAGCTGGCCGTCGGGTCGCATCACTCTACAGCAACGGCGGTCGCCGGCCATGGCGGCAAAGGCGGTCCGCGGCATGACCGTGGGAGCGACCGGCGTCCCCGTGCGGCGTCGTGGCTTGGCGGGAGGTTAGTGAGCTCCCCGTGCCTCGGTCTCCATCATCGCCATCGCTTCGGGCGGCTCGCGTCCGGGCTCGCCGACTTTCCCAGGCGGCGGCCGGCGGGCGGTGGTGGCGAGTGCGATGCCGAGGCATGGATGGCGCCGTGGCGCGGGTCGTCGGAGCCAGAGGGGTGCACCGATGGCGGAACATCCGGAGGAAACGTCCGACTTGCTCCCTCGTGCCCTGGTCGTCGACAGCGGGGTGGGCGGGACCGCGGTGTCCTCGCGTCGCGGCGAGAGAAAGACGACACGGAGGGGCAAAGTGGAACGGGTCTCGCCGCTGGGCTGGGCTCGTCCTCGCCCGTTGGGCCGGCCCGCGCGCGCTTGCGAGAGAAGAGGTGGGAGAGAAGAGAGGCCACTGGGGGTGGGCCGTGAGAAGGGAGGAAGAAAAATGCGGAGTGTTTCTGGGCCGGATGGAAAATAATCCCACGGCGATTCCCGTTTTATTTCTCTTTCTCCTTTTTCTTTCTCTATTTCTTTCTCTCATTCCCTTGCCTATTATTCCATGGGTGTCACTTATATATATTTTGATTATAATTATTTATACAAGTACATGTATATTCCCATGTTTTATATTCATGAAAATATCTATCCAATTGTACTTATATAAATAATTACATATATAGGTGCACACACTTTACTCCCCAATTCTATCATTCCATGTGCACTCTATATTTTATAAATATTTTCACAAGCACCTTTATATTCCCAGGACTATTATTTGTCGAGAATATTCATTTATTGGGCTTATAAAAATATTCATATATATTTTTTGGTACACACTTGTTTCGTATTATATATTCCCGAAAATATTGTAAACCATTACTCATGCAACATTTTCCATAAATCAAATCTAGGGCTTACCTTGCATCTTCGGTCACCATAAAGCTCATCAAGCAACAAACAAAGGGAACCTAATTTTCTAGATGGTGTCATGCAGGTTTTTTTCGAAAAACGGGTTTCGGTTTAGCGGAAAATAAATCAAGTTTTAGTTGTAATTATAAAAGTTCAAATTTTTAGTGAATTTTAAGATGATGCAAAAACACGGGTGTTACAGGAGGAGATGGAGCGAGCATCTTTGTGGAGGAGGAGCGGGGAAGACGTTGGTCGGGGTGATCCCGGCGACTCCACCGCTTGCCCCCGATTGACCCGTGACGACGACGACGCCCACGGACCGACCCTACTACCTCTACTTCCCCTGGGGTCCGGTGGAGCAGCTCCCTCCGGCCGAGACGGCTGCACCTGAGGAGGTTCCCACTCCAGTCGAGGGGGAGGCGACATCTTCGCGCACGGCGCCTCAGCACATTCAGCGTCGCCACCCCCAGGAGACCATGATTGGAGGACTTAATCAGAGGGTAACTCGTTCCAAAGCTTATGCCATGTGTCATTTCGCTCATTCTGCATTTGTTTCCACTCTTGAGCCCAAAGATGTTAACACTGCTTTATCGGACTCGGACTGGGTCAATGCCATGCATGAGGAGTTGCAGAACTTTGAGAGGAACCAAGTTTGGGTGTTAGTCCCACCTCCTGCTGAGTGTCATCCCATAGGTACTAAGTGGGTGTTCAAAAACAAACAGAGTGAGGATGGTGTGGTGGTGAGAAACAAAGCCAGATTAGTTGCCCAGGGGTTTTGTCAGAAAGAGGGAATAGACTACGAAGAAACCTTCGCTCCTGTAGCCCGCATAGAAGCTATTAGGATTTTGCTTGCCTTTGCAGCTTCGAAGGGCTTTAAGCTCTTCCAGATGGATGTCAAGAGTGCTTTCCTAAATGGGTTCATAGAGGAGGAGGTGTATGTGAGGCAGCCCCCGGGGTTTGAGAATCCTAAACACCCAGACTATGTGTACAAGTTGTACAAGGCCTTGTACGGCCTGAAACAAGCCCCCAGAGCGTGGTACGAGAGGTTGAAAGCTTTTCTCTTAGCTAAGGGTTTTGTGATGGGGGCTGTAGACAAGACTTTGTTTCTGCTTAGAAAAGGCAATGACATACTCCTAGTCCAGATATATGTGGATGATATCATCTTTGGTGGCTCTTCACATGCTATGGTATCGAGTTTTGCAGAGATTATGAGCAGGGAGTTCGAGATGAGCATGATGGGCGAGCTGACCTACTTCCTTGGACTTCAAATCAAGCAAACCAAGGACGGGATCTTCGTACACCAGGGCAAGTACACGAAGGACATCATCCGCAAGTTTCGCATGGGTGAGGCCAAGCCTCTTTCGACGCCCATGTCGACGGCGGCGGCCCCGGCGAGGATAAGGATGGAGAAGTTTGTGGACCAAAGGGAGTACAGAAGCATGATCGGTTCGCTGCTTTGTGCGACGGCGACGCGCCCGACATCCAGTTTGCGGTGTGCCTCTGCGCACGTTTTCAGTCTTCGCCGCGCACCTCTCACTTTCAGGCTGTGAAGAGGATCTTCAGGTACTTGCAGTTTACCCCTGACTTTGGCCTATGGTACTCGGCCTCTTCCACCCTCTCCCTGACTGGTTATTCAGACTCTGATTATGCTGGTGATCGTATGCATAGAAAGTCTACCTCTGGTACCTGTCAGTTTCTTGGTACTTCTCTTGTGTCTTGGTCGTCTCGCAAGCAGTCTGGTGTCGCTCAGTCGACTGTTGAGGCAGAGTATGTTGCTGCTGCTGCTTGTTGTTCCCAGTTCTTGCGGGATGGTTGCCACTTTGAGAGACTTTGGCCTGAGTTTTTCTCGTGTACCCTTGTTGTGTGATAGCATGGGAGCTGTGAGTGTTGCCAAAAACCCAGTCCTTCACTCCCAGACCAAACACATAGAGGTGAGGTACCACTTCCTGAGAGATCACCAGGAGAAAGGGGACATAGATGTACAGCATGTGTACACGGAGCAACAGATTGCGGACATTTTCACGAAACCACTAGACCAAGTCCGTTTTGCCCAGCTTCGTGGAGAGTTGGGCGTGTGCTATCCCTTTTGAGGGGTAGCTTTGTAGTTGATGTACAGATGTAGTTTTAGGTTTGTTTTTTGCTTTTGTATCATACTTGCATATCATGAGCTTCACTTTTATATTGATTTGAATGAGGTTGTGCTCTTAGTAGTATGAGTATGATGGTGCTTCTAGCTTGAGCTCTTTCTAATCATGTGATGTATGTTATGAGTGAGCAACCTTTTTCCAAATGTGAACTTGATTAATGGATGATGAAATTAAATCTTGGTTCACCTTTGAGCTAGCTTCTATCATGAGTAGAGTGTTGAGAACCTTTGAGCTTTTATGTGTATGCTTGGTAGCTATGTCTCATGCTTTGATTCATTCAGTTGCTTAGATTTTTATGATAATACCATGCTAAAACATGAAGTCTAAAGCTAAAGTGATGAAAAAAGATCGAGTGGGTCCATTTTGCCACACTTTGAAGTTCGAGACTGCCTTCACTTGCACTCTTGAATGAACTTGGACTTCATTGTGTTTGACCCGGACCATTGTCTTAAGCTAATCATTGCTCACGCATAGGCTTGACATGGTTGATTAGTAAGGCAAGGCAAATGTGGATAACCACTGCATGCTCTCTTTGTAACTTGTGAACCGCCGCAACTCTGAATTAAAATGAACACAAGTTTATGCCATAATGTCTAGCATGATGTCGAACGCTGCTTGGGGTAGTTCACCCGGTTTACATGTTTGAGCACTTAGTTGATCTCCTATCTACTTGTGCTAGGTGCTATGTTTGATGTTGAACCTCCTTTTTGCAAGATACTAAAATTTGCTCAAAATGCTTTGTGCCATATTTCATATCACTTGTTTAGCTTGAGCTCGGCTAGCACTTGTAATTTGTTGCTATGGTACCACTTTGAGCACTCTCTCATTCGGTTGAATATAATCCTCAAGCTTTGCATTGTGACATGTTGCATTTCATAGCTTGATTAGTGCATGTGCCAACAAGGGGGAGAAAGATTCAAAGACAGTGATTGCATTTGTCCAGGGGGAGTAGCACTTTGAGCTAGATGTGTTGAGCCTTTGCCTCTATCTTGAGGGTCTAGCTGTTTGTGTGTGAAAGTATTTGGTTTGGAGCTTTGCTAGTGGTGTTGAGCCTTGTTCACCCGGATGTGCTTTCTTCTATCTTATTACGTCTTTGTGTTGAATGTTGACAATGCACTCATCAAGGGGGAGATTGCGAACACATGGTTGATTTAGGTCGCATGTGTTTAGTTTTGTGATGTAGTGATTGTCAACAGTCAATATTCTCCTTCTATTTTCTTTTATCTTTTCTCGCTTCGGCTATGTTTCACCGGCATACGTGGAGTGTGTCGAAGACGTATCTCTTGGTTCGTGTTGTGCGGTATGGAGCTCGGAGATGGTAGCCGACGGCGAGGTGAAGGGGCCAAGGAGGACGTCTTGGGCCGACGGACCGCGGAGGTGAAGGACGGACGTGAGGCTTGGACCGAGGGACCGGATCGCCCGGGCGGCTAGCCATGGTGGTCGATCTCCGGGACATCGACGGATGCAAGAGGACGTGGCGAGGACCGTGTCGATCGGGTCAAGACGGCGAAGCGTGCGGCAGCGCGAGCGGGAGCTCGGATGACTTGGCGACTCGGGGCGATCAAGACGGCGATGACACGTGTCGAGGAGGTTTGGTGGTTTGCCCTCAAAACCATCGGGCGCTGGTTTGGTGGTTTGGGCCTCAAAACCATCGGCCGGCGGGTTTCGGGGTTTGGGCCTCAAAACCCGGGACGCTTCGGTGGACGGAAGGACGGCACGTGGCGGCATCGGGGAGGTTGCGTGGATGCAAGGCTACCGATGAGGAGGCGCGGTGGCCGTCGGATCGAAAAATATCCGAGTCGACCAAAATAGCCCTAGGGTTAGTGGTTTGGCTCATATGTATCGGAGGGCAAAATAGGGATGAGAAATAAGGACCATATATAGAGGATGGCAGCCATCCTCCCCTCTTTGCCTCTTCCATTTTCGTTTTTTATTTTCCCCAAATTTTAGGGTTCTTGTTTAGAGGTCCAAGAACAAATTTGTGGAGATTTTGTGGTGATTTTTCGTTGGGAAGGGGGAGCCCCAATCCTCCCCTGTCGTCTCCGACGATTTGGATCAATCTTTTTCTTCTTTGCCGTGATTTTTGTTGGAGATTTTGGATCTTGTTTGTGGATTTCGGTTTGGTATTTTTCGTTCCTCTGTTTTGTTTGTGCGGGGAGCGCAAGCGGGCACAGCTGCAGGGCCGTCGTGCGCAGCGGCTAGACCAAGCACCGAGCGGTGCTAGCTCTCGGGCCGAGCCACCGAGAGCTGCTTCATCCTTCGGCTAAGCGCCGGGAGGGCCGGGCAAGCAGCGGCCAAGCAGCTCAGCGCCCCAGCGGCGCTTCGCGCGGATCAAGGCAGCAGCGTCGGCCGGCTCCGTGTTTCTCGCGACCCGGCAAGCACCGGGCTCAGCGCTCGGCAGCAGCCAGAAAGGCAGCGCTGCGCGCCAGGCCGCCACGCTGGGCGAGAGCCCCCGCCGCCCCCCTGAGCGCGCTGGCCAAGAGCGCGCTCCTCCTTGAGCGCGTGCGGGGCCACCACCTGCTCCTCGGCAGCACCCAAAGCCACGCACGGACAGCGGTCAAGCACACGCTCAATTTCTTCGTCCCAAGGTCGATTCTTCTCTTCTTTGTGAATTGGCCTTCGAGCCAATCTTTCTCTTCTTGTGCAGGGTAGCTAGATCGAACTTTGCTTGTGAAAATTCCCAGCTTTTAATTCATCTCTTCTAGTTCTTGTTTTCCTCTGCGCCCGTAGATGTTCGATGAAATGTCTAAGTAGTTGTTTCTCCTAGTTTTTTTCGTCATTTCTTTTGCTAGAATTGTTCTAGGCACTAGTTTAATTTCTTCTTGTTTTCCTGCAGTTTATTTTAGTCATAGACTTTTAGTTTTTGCAATCGATTTATTTTCTTGTCTTTTTAACTAAGTTCTTGTTAATTAAAAATCCAAAAAGATCAACTAAAATTTAGTTTTTAGTTTTTTTATCTAGTCTAGTTTGCTCTCGTATTTCCTTCTAGCAATTTCCTCTTAGAGTTTTTAATCAATTGTTTTTGCTTTGCTCTATCTCGACTTGAGTGGATTTTGCGTTGGATTTTCTTTCTATCTTTTTATTCCGTGATTATTTCTTTTCGAGCTCCGCTTTTGCAATCCGTCTCTTGCAATGGAATTCTATCACGCCGAGGATCTTGTCTAGTTACTCGTCACAAGTTGGCGTTGGTAATCTAGTTCCGGGAACCCGCTTCTTTTGATAGAAGTTGGGAATCTCGCTTTTTGTCTCTCTGTTGAGGTTGGGGGTTGAGCCGATGACCAAATTGAAAAGAAAAAAATCGAGGCTCCCATTCACCCTCCCTCTGGTCGCCGTTTCGGTCCTTCAGTTCTCAACTCAAGTGCTAGTACGCACGTTACCATCCCATCCAATGCAAAATCTATATGGTCACAATGTCAACGGTCACATTCATGGCTGTGGAAATTCCGTGCGTGCGTTTCCTAGGGTGCAATAGTGGCGCCTTGATCGACGACTATTAAGGTTCCAGAAGTTAACAAGGCTGGTCAGTGTGTTAACAACGCAAGCGACCACAACGTGATGAGTACGACCACATTGTGATGGAGCCATTCTTACGTGCAAAAGTAGACTTTCTATAGCCTTAACGTTTGGACGGAAAAAGAACGATTACATCAGGCGCTTTACCTGCTGGCCTGGCCTGACTCATGATTTTTTTTCTGAGCTAAGCAGGCTACCTTATCCTCTCACCTAATACACTACTGCCTTCTCTCTCTCGTTTTCATCTCATGGTTCTATCACTACCTCCTTTTTCTCCACGGAATAACACAGCACATGATGTAAGACTTATGGCATGTTTGGTTCAAGGGGGTAAGGACTAGGGACTATATAGGACTAAATAAAGACTAAATATTAGTTTCTAAATGTGTTTGGTTCCAGAGACTAATTGCATGATAAAGATGGGCATGCCATGGAATTTTTGCCAACTAGTCTCAATTAGCATCTCAAAAGAGACTAATGAACTAGTGACTAAAAAATAGACTATTAGTCCCCTTGTTTGATAATTTGAGGACTAAATGAGACTAAAAATTAGTCGCTATTAACCACACAGGGCCTTAGCTAGCCACTTTTATTCGTGGAATCACCATCGATTCAGAGCAGTGCCTCCATCGATTCATGTAGAGACACAAATCAATGGAAATCAAGCATGTTCTTTTACTTTCCCCATAGATATATCGAGCAAAATGGTTATAGTAGAAAAAGGCTATGAGGAACATTGAGTAGAGTGTGAGGGGAAATGAGGGTGAGGGTCCTATGGAAAAATCTTGACTAGCTGCGTGAACAAGGAAATCAAAGCGCAAGGGCGGCTCCTTTTGATCAATGGATCAAAAAGCACCTCATTTGGATTTTTTTCCAACTTCTCAAATCCCATGGATGGGAAATAATTGTGGGCTTTTGATCAATGGATCAAATTCACCTTATTGTAGAGTTAGATGTTCCTTAATTAGTAAGAAAAAGATAAAGAGACAAGGTACAATATTGAAATTTGAAAGGGATTGAGAACACAAGGTCACACCTCTTGTTAGAATTCCTCCAAAAAATATGGAGGAAGTCTGCCTATGCCATGAAATTCCTTTAATTTGCACAAGTCGTATCACCATTAAAAGGTAACTCATAGTCATGTGAGTCTTTTCCCTTTGGATTTGACCCTCTAGTTCACTTCCACAATTCCTTTTGTTCGAAAGGAAAACAAATCATTGATTTACTCCGTATGTGGAATAAAAAATGAAGATATGATCGAGGGTGTAGATTAAGATGGTCCCAACACCGTGGTACTCTAGTATTAACCTACAACTACAAGTAACTTGGTTAGAGCAACTCCAAGAGACTTAGTAAAATTAGATGCTAAATTGTGAGATTTAGCCATTATGTAAAAAAATAAAATCCTATTTAAAATGTGGGGTTTACAACAACATATCTAGATTGGAATAAAACAAGATAGGAAGCAAGACTCGGTAGGGAAATATGGCCAGCAAGAATGATAAGATTGCTACATGGAAAAATAGAGAACAAATTATTTCAAAAAATAGAAAACAAAATAGAGAACAAGTTGTTGGAATGCTTTTTAGCACTATAGCTACAAATAGGTACACAAATCTGTTAGGGGTTGCTCTTATGAAAGGGGAGAGGCATAGTTTTGGCCGCTCACGATTGGTCATAATAGAGTAAAAGATACGATCACATACCATCTGAATCTTAAGCAAGAATTTATAGAGCTCCAGCTCATCTAGAAGCCGTCGTTGATACTCATCTAGCTACTAGTCATCTTCATCCATATCAAGCATTCAAACACATGGCAAAAGCACCACCGATCTGAACCCCTTTAGATTTTTTTTTGTTCCGAGCGATGAACCTTCACCACGAAGAACTGAAGAAGACATCGTTTGTCGTCGCATATCATAACTCGATTATCATCGCTATCTTTGTCGATTTTAGATCTTGCTAATTGGAAGTCTTAAAGCGATGTTTAGCAGAATGAAACACGATCGAAACGGTTAGTGACATTTTTATTTGTTTATAATATATATACAATCAAAACTCGTGATGAAATTCTATCGTTTTTAATTAATTGATTGAGATTGAGAAATTCGATGATATTCGGAACGTCACTATTCTCACGTGTTACTCGTAACAAGGTAAAAACGTCACCGCTTTCGTCGCTTTCCAAATCCCCTCCCCCACAACAATATCGCAGTGACAGACTCCTCCGGCTCAATCCCCCCCAGGATCCCCTTCCTCCTCCGGCTATAAATTCCGGCCCCCAATTCGCCCAATCCAGATGCGCAAACATCGAATCGCCTCACTCGTGGCTGCCCCTGCTGCCCTGCTCCTGCTGCTTGCCCTCGCCGTATCGTCCACCCGCAACGCACGAGAGGAGTCCATGGCCGGGACGTTGGCCGGCGGCGTCAGGACGTGCCGGCGAGCGAGAACGACCTCCACCTCCAGGAGCTCGCCCGCTTCGCCGTCGATGAGCACAACAAGAAGGCCGTAAGCTCTCTATACCCCCTTTGCCCTGTACTCCTTCTCCGCGACGTGCCCGAGTTCTGCTGCGTGGTTGTGCGATGCGGTGTTCACGGCATTAGGGATCGTATCATATGGCTTGAATAGCAGCTGCCTCGTTTTGGTCTAATTTGATTCTCTGTCGGCCGAATTGGCGAAAGTATCCCAAACTCTGTAAATCTGAACAGCTTTACGGAGGCATGACGTTGAGCAATTGCGATACAGATACAAACAAAGCGTTCCTACTGACCTGATGATGTTTTTCCCTTCTTCAGAGGTTCAGTAGGTAATCTTGGTTATGCGAAGATTTCTGCTGCCCATTGGTCATATCAAATATTAATAAATTTCACAGGTTTCAATGTTTTTGGTAATGATACCCAGTAGAGGTAAAAACATAAAGATTGTTCACGCTTTACCACTATCATTATGCAATCACAAAACGAATGGTACTAATTTACTGTTTCTATGTGTGTGAGGCGGTAGTTTGTTCTACACGATGACTGGATTAATCAGATATAGGGTGCTAACTCAGTAATTGATTTTCTTCATTTATGTGCAGAATGCTCTTCTGGGGTACGAGAATCTTGTGAAGGCCAAGACACAAGTGGTTGCTGGCACCATATATTATCTCACCATTGAAGTGAAGGATGGCCAAGCCAAGAAGCTCTACGAAGCTAAGGTCTGGGAGAAGCCATGGGAGAACTTCAAGGAGCTGCAGGAATTCAAGCCTGTTGAAGAGGGTGCTAGCGCCTAAGGTAGATTTGTGCATATTTTTTTATACTGTCTGAGAAGTATGTTTATTTTACATCCTTAGACCTTGGTGGCTTAGTCATAATGCAATGAACAGTTCTTGCCATAGTAGAATTAGATTGCCCCCTTTTTTGTCAAAGGGAAGGGCAGAAGTTCTTCCATTCATTTAGGTAGAAGAGCAAAAACAAGGTTTAGGCAGTGTGGCTCTAGCTTGTGAGCCAGACTGCTCAAGGCCAGCAACCGGCATGAAAACTAGAAACCGATACAGTTACAGTTACAGCCCAAATCCTCACAAGTACAGCACATCAGGATCAGTACCGAAACAAAAGGCCCCTGGACATGGAGAAGCAACCAGGCTATCTAATGAAAAGCGCATATCTTTTCGAGTGATGTCCTTTTTTTTTTTTTTTTTTTTGATGAGAGTCTTTATGTTCCATATATATGATGTAAATTGTCAGTGAATAATTTATATTAGCCTTAGACAATTTATATTGGTAATCGAAACAGCCCTGTGGATGTAAATTGCCATGGAACAATTTATATTAGGCTTAGGCAATTTAGATTCGTCCTTGAAATAAGCAGTTTGCAGTTGGCACAGAACCGGTTTGTTGCTTGGTTTGTTAGCTGTTCACCACTCATTGGGAGGGTTTTATCTGACATGATACATCGATCAAAATCTACAGATTGCAGGATCTCTCATTTCCACGTGCAATTTCCTGCCTGAAGCGCAAAACAAAGTTGCAGGATAAGGAGCTACTTCATAACATGGCAGAGCATGCTCCCTTGTGTAATTTCATAAAATTACAGCGCTCTTATGTAATATCTTAAATTGTTGTGCCCTGTGTAATATTATGAATAAAAGTTGCTATTATTATTATTATTATAGATTCTAAAGGTGTATTAATAACTACCATACATAGCAGAATTCTCATATTGCTTTGCTGTAGTCTTCGTTGGAACTTACATGGCAGAATTCTCGCATTGTTTTGCTGAAGTCTTTGTTGAAAGTTTACATGCAGAATTTTCTCTCACGTGACCATCCCATCCCATCTCTCAGCTTAGACAATTCAGATGACATCTCTTGTAAACCAAGCAAGAGCCTAGAGTGCAAAGTCAATCTACACCAGTAGATGACCTTAGAGAATATGCTTGTGATGACTTCGAAGCTGTTTGAGTGCCCTAGACTTCAGGATAATCAAAAGTTTTGCGTTCAAATCTGGTTTATTCATTGCTTAGAATGGGTATGATTGTTGCGTTTGACATCCTCACAAGACGGGCTATCGGACACGAAAATTTACGGCATCCGCCTGATCTACTTGTTAAAACAGTCATCAGTAATTTGGATCTTGGTAAAATGACTTCTGGATTTGCTGCTAGAAAAATTAAAACCTGAACAGATTGCTTTGGTTAAATCGGTTTAACCGCATCTAAGCCATCCAAGTTCATCTTGGTGCAGCCTCCACTCTCCAGCGTCTGGGAAAGCGGGGCATCTTTGTGCCTGGGCCTCGGAGATCCACAGCTTTAGCTATGTGATGGCCTGATGGGCCGTCACTTTGGTCCTTCGCAGTACAAATTGATTGATGACTTTCAATAATCCCACCTCACTTAATCAAGCGAATGCCAACAGCAAGTCCTGTTATTTGTGAGAGCCCGTGACACCGTAGAAAATTCAAGCAGCTACGCAGTGGACACAAAGCGAACTATTCTTTCGCCTTTTACTAAAGAATACCGTGTATTGAGAGGATCCCAACAATTCAAAAGAAATTTAGCTCTCTTTCAATTTTGTAGGGTTTCTTAAGAAATGCTAAATTTTATTTTGTATGGTTTCTTAAAAAAAATGCTAACTCTTGCTTTTCAAAAATTATTGTTGTAGCTTACATATTGAGAGGATCCCAACAATTCAAAAGAAATTTAGCTCTCTGTCTTTGAATATTTATGTTGTGGTGGGGCTCATCTATTGCCAAGGAGGATCCCAACAAATCATGAGAAATTTATATTTGGGTGTGAGCCATCAATTAGCTAAAAACCTCATGCAAGATCTTGACTGTCAATGGCAGAAGGGGTATAAAAAGATTGCTTGTGCACTCTATTTGAGGCAGCCCACATGCTCGGTCAGGGATATTAAAGACAGCGTGCTTACCTCTATTTGAAGGATTGAGACTTGAGAGGAGGCTTTGAAGAAAAAGGAATTGATTTAAAACCTGCCTGCTTACCTCTATTTGATGGATTGAGAGGAGGTTTCAAAGGATTGAGAAAATATAGAGAAAGGGTACTGAGAAAGGAGATCTTCTGAAACAGTTTTTTCACCTTAATTACCTACGGAGTACATGATTTTTTTTTTCAAACTAGTGAAGTTGGACTAAGTGGGCTGGCGATGAGGCCCTTGCAGACACCTTCCCTGCCCTGTTCTCTCACTGCAACAAGAAGGAGGCATCTGTTAGCGAGATGATGCAGATCGGTCTTCAGAACTCGCTCGTCCAAGGTTGTCCAGAGGGCTACTCAGGAGCTGACAATTGCACTGTCCAAGCTGCAGGATGTCACGTTGGATGACGACCATGACCGCCGGGTGTCCCCCTTCATCACGCCGAGGCAGACTCTTGACTCCTCTGCGATCAACTGCTTGCTCAAGTCTCAGGGATAGCAATTGGATGTACGTTCAACTTTCATCTGGAAGAATTCGGCGCCACCACGTGTGCAAATGTTCATGTGGCTTCTGCTGAAAAAGAGAATACAATGCCGCACGGTGCTGCAAAAGAAGCATGTCCTCCATTCACCCATCTGTGAGATTTGCAATCAGCTTGACGAAACGCCTGAACACATCATCTCAGGCTGCAATGTTGGGAAAGCTTTCTGGGAAAAGCTGAACATGCAGCACCTAGTTGGGATCGACATGTCTGATCTTCACTTGATGCAACCCCAGGCAGGTGTGCCAACAGAGGAGTCCTCTGCCTTCCTAGCTCTGGCTTGCTGGGAGTTGTGGAAGGCACAAAATGCTGCAATTTTAGAAATGAGCACCACGACGTCAGTCGGGTGCTTCTGTCATGCAGGGAGACGGCTGAATGCTGGAAAGCGAGGTTCAAGAAAAGAAGAAGGCAATTGCAGAAAAATGGTGTCAAATTTTTGAAATGGCTAGGTTAGCTTGAGCCTACTACCATGTATAGCCTATGATGTAAATCTTGTAAATGCTACTCTCTTTAGGCCATTTTAGGGCCACTGAAATATAAATTCAGGTGGGGAACGCCTCCCCCCGGTGAAAATTAAAAAAAAACAATTTATTTCCACACAAAAACCACAAGAAACAAGATAAGCGGACACTAAGGTGTCGTTTGGTTCCGGGACTTTTTCTGCTGGGACCACAAAAACCACTATCATGTGTGTTAAAACATTCTTCAGAAAAAATTTATAATTCACAACACAATAATATAAATATCGAGAGACGCAAGATCCAAGTGTTAAAACATGTAAGACTTACGTATTCAACGGACGTGAATTGAGTGCCAAAAGATGTGAGGTCTGCATATTCGGTACTCTCTCCGTTACAAATTATAATCCGTTTAACTTTTTTGACCTCAATTTTAACCATTCGTCTTATTTTAAAAATTTATGCAAATATAATCAAATCTCAGCATGCGACAACAAAAGAAGTGATATTTTGCATAAATTTTTAAATAACATAAGTGGTTAAACTTAAAGTGAAAAAAATTAAACGAACTATAATTTAAAACAGAGTTAGTATCATATGTCAAAATTTCTCAGAAAAAATCCCCATATTATTCCAAAGGGGTATTTATTCAGCGCTCCATTCTGCTGTGGCATACGGACCAGCGAAAGGTCCAGTGCCAGATTGTAATATCGAGCCAGATAGTAATAGTAATTTGCAATAATGCTGAAATTATAAATTACTACCGGGCAAAGTGTATTTCTAGCTAGGAAGTTCTGCAGTACACAAAATGCTCGTACACGCAAAGAACCAGAAAAGAGAACGGTGGGTGCACACAAATAAAATCTGTAACGACATCATCAGCTTCAAAAACCGTGGAATGCAGATGCCAGGACCAGGACGCAGAGCCGCTCAAATCTCCGAGGGGACACGCCGGTACAGCTCCTCCTTGTCCAGGCGCGGCGTGGCGACGGCCTGCAGCGGCGTGGCCATGAAGGTGACGAGGCCGGGGGACTCCATCATGCTCACGTCCTCGGGGCGTGTCCCCTCCGTCAGCGTCCACCTGAAGTGGTGCAGCATGTGGCCGATCATGGTCGCCACGAGGTTGATCCCGAGCTGCGCGCCGGGACACACCCGCCGGCCCGCGCCGAACGGCAGCACGCGGAAGTCGGCGCCCTTGATGTCGATGTTCTCCTGGAGGAAGCGCTCCGGCCGGAACTCGAGCGGGTTGTCCCACACCTCCGGGTCGCGCGCCACCGCCCACACGTTGACGACGACGTTGGCGCCCTTGGGGATGTCGTAGCCGGCGACCTTGACGCTGGCGCTGGCCCTGTGCGGCAGCATCAGCGGCGTCGGCGGGTGCAGGCGCAGGGACTCCTTGACGACGGCCTGCAGGTAAGGCAGGTTCGGGAAGTCCGTCTCCAACAGGACACGGTCCCGGCCGACGACGTGGTCCAGCTCCTCCTGCAGCTTCTCCTGCACCCTGGGGTTCCTCAGCAGCTCCGCCATTGCCCACTCCACCGAGATCACCGTCGTGTCAGTGCCGGCGGTGATCATGTCCTGACATCACAGGTCAGTAAGTCACAACCCACATCAGTCAGCGAATAATCAAGCACACAAGCGGATGGACCCAGAAGAAAGATGGATGGGCCAGAAGGCAGCTGCGTACCCAGAGGAGGCCTATGACGGTGTCGTCGCTGAGGTCGTACTTGCCCCGGAGAGTGAAGAGCGCGTCGATGAAATGCTGCTGGGCTCCGCGCTCCTTGAGGGCCTTGGCTTGCTCCTCCATGATCTTCACGGTGAGGCGGTCGCGCCGTTCGCCGTGGGCTTCGAAGGCCTGCTCGTCGACGGGGGCCAGCCACGACAGCCACGGGATGTACCGCGCGATGGAGAGGGACGCGCCGATCTTGATGCCGTTGTGAACGATCGCCTTGAACTCGCGCCCTTGCTCGTCCAGCTCCGCCGGCTGCGTTCACGAACCGCTTCCCGAACGCCAGCCGCGTGATGTTGTTGAAGGCCACCATTGAGAGGTGGTTCTTTACCACCAACGGCTTCCCTTCATTGCCTGCGTTTCATATATTTTTTTTTTAGATAATGGCCTGCGTTTCATAGATAAAAGTAGGGAAAATAAGCAAAGCTTCGGTTTCTACAAAAATGACTTAAGGTTTGAAGGTATTTTGGAGGATTTCATTTCCTATACAATTGAACACTGTTTATGTCTTTGGAATGGAGGAACGGACCATAGGAAAAATTCCTATACTGCCCATTTTACTCGAAGATCGTAGGAAAAGAAACATCCATTTCAACTTGATTATGTTCTTTCCTTTGCGTAGGATGGAGGCAAACGTGCCTCATTGCTACTGATGCAAAAGCTCGTAAGTACAAGTTTGGCAGGAATTTTAATTAAGGTCCTTTAATTAAACCGTGAAGAAGCTCCGACAAAATCCTGCCAAAGATGACCATAGTCTTTGTACTTAAAAATAGATCTCATTAAAACCTTTTAGATTTGCTAAACCATATATTGAAAGGCAGGCATCAGAACTCCCAATACCATATATTTACCTTTTAATAAATGATTTCGTACTAATACAATTTTAGTATTTATTTAGTTAAAGCTAAAGAGAAGACATGGGGGTAGGTAGAACAGTTTTACTTTTTTCATATGGGGGTACATCTCAGTTTTGTCTGCACAGTACTCCTCTTTCCAGTCCACCTAAATAATTATCATTTTCTCGGTTATTATTTATTTGATGATCCAGAGGTGGAGATCCAGAGGCCGGAGCAAGGGAGATGGAGGCGGCGGGAAGCTCAGAAGGCCGAACACAACGGAGGATGCTAACTACACTGGGTTTGGGCTGGACACAGGCCAGGATTTGAAATTTAGATGGGTAATAATTAAAAATATTTATTTTATTAGGTGGATCGCTTTGAGATATGTGCTATATTTAGAAAGAGGAGCACCGGAGCAGATGCCAAAGTTCTATCGCAAAAACAAAAATAAGTTGCACTCTGATTAATAGAGTTGTAGTAAGGCAAAAGCTTTTTGAACTAGATTTCGAAAAATCAGCTTCCAAAAAGCAAACAGAGTGTTAATGAGTCATTAAGCAGCTGGTTGTCTTTGAATCCACCTGGAAATTAAATCACCAGCAACAGATCGAGAAAGGCAAGGTGGTTTAGTATTACCAGGCGCGGTGACGGCCTTGTAGACGGACTCGACCATGGCGGTGACCTCGTCCTCGCGGATGGGCCTGAGCGCCTCGAGGCGGCGCTGCGTGAAGAGCTCGAGGTTGCAGAGCTTACGGACCTTGATGTAGTGAGGGCCGTAGTCGGCCCAGATGAGGTCCTTGCCGCCGCGGCTGAACCTCTCCGAGGATCGGTCCCGGCAGCGGTCGGCGAGATGCTGGTCGTGGGTCTTGAGCACCTCCTTGGCCAGCTCCGACGAGGACACCACCACCGTGGGCTCCGTGCCCAGCCACACCGTCATGATGGGCCCGTACCGGCGCGCCCACTCCGCGTAGCACCGGCACCGCACCGGCTGCACGTCGAACAGGTTGCCCACCACGGGACGCCGCCGCGGCCGGCGGCAGCTTGCCGTAGAGCAGCCGGTTCAGGAGGAGCAGCGAGACGGGGATCAGGGCCGCCAGGGCCAGCGCCACCGAGAGGATGGAGGCCGTCTCCATGGCTGGCTGGCTGGCTACTGCTCCCGGCCGGCCGGCTGCGCTTTGCTTTTATGGAGCTAGCTGGACTGCCGGAGTGGTGGTTGGTTGGTCCTTGGTTGTGGCAGTGCCGCTGCCGCGCCGTGGTGGGTTGGTTGGCGCTTATTAGCGCAGCAGCAGAGATGGCTTATCGACACGGCTGGACACTGATGCAAGCAGAAGTAGGTGTCTGAATTCTGAAACGCTGGCTTCTCAACGATGGCATCCAGATCCAGGAACAGAGATGCCGAGCGTGAGACGTGATTATTTTTATATAAACAATCAAGGTACAATGGGAATATATTTTTGTCTTTTCGATAATGCATCTTGATCGAACTAGTAGAAAGGTGTTCAACTTTAATAGTTAGGTTCTTTTATTTGGACTAATGAACATAGGATGGTCCTGTGGTTGAGATTGTCCTATTTTAATATTTGGTTAGATTTGTACATAAACCTGTGTTTTTTCTTACTTAGTTGAGCTACAAAGCTCTTGCCTTTTACTTCAAAAATATTGGTTTGAGGGATGAAGTTGTGCGTGTTTTAATAAAGATAGATGTTATTTTAGCGTTGTTATTTTTTTTTTTCGAATAAAAAAAAGCATCTTTGTATTTAAGCAGAGCTTTTACAACACGCCAACCGCGCGGAATGGAGGAGAAGATATACAATAAGTGTGTCCTCCTAGTTAGGTCCTCTAAGCCGATTACCGCGAATTAGACAACTGAGTTTGCGCGCTCCGGCGTCGATCCAAAGGTTGGCGGTGCACTTGATGAGAGAGAGGAGATGGCTGGTAGTGGCGGCTGCATTACGGAAGCATCTGTTGTTCCTTTCCTTCCAAATAAGCCAAGCCCCAAGCATGAATAGGGTGTCGGCCCCCTTCTTTGTCTCCATGCCATCTCCGCCGCCAACGATCCCACCAATCAAGCATCGTGACGTTCCCCACCTGAGATGAGTCCACTCCAAGAACCGCGAGCATTGTCCACCATATTTTCCTGGAAAAGGAGCAGGATGCGATGATGTGATCAATGGATTTCGACTCGATCACGGAGGAAGCGCTTGTCCGCCCGTGCCTTCGCCTTCCGTCTGCCGGTCCAAAGTCGCCTCCGCACCACTAGCCACATGAAGATCTTGACCCGGAGGGGTGCCTATGTTTTTCAGATCCGTTTGCACCCCCGTAATCGGGTGCGAGGCCATCATCAGCGCCTTGTATGCCGACTTGGAGTACTTGCCACTAGAATCCCATTTCCACACCAGCCGGCCGTCATTGTCGCTCATGTGATTCTCGCCGACGCGGTCCCGTCGGGTCCGAGGTAGTCGTGGACGAGTGCCACGGGTATGCCTCCCGCATCCGGGTAGTCCATGCTCGTTGGTTGAGCCCTTCGGCGACCGTCGTGTTGTTGATGCATCCGCGGTTGACGAACTCCAACACCGACGGTGCAATGTCCTTGACCGCTTTCCCGTGAATCCAACGTCCTGTCCAGAACATGGTGGAGAGGCTGTTTCCAACTTCGGTGTAGGTGGACATGTCGAAGAAGGCCTGGACCTCCTTGGAGATGTTTGGCGGTAGGTCTACCCATACCCGGCTCTCGTCTGATTGCTGCAACCAAAGGCAACGGTCTGAAGCGCAATGGAAGTAAGCCTAAGGTACGGGACTTTTAGCGTTGTTATCAAATGGTATTACGTGGTCACAAGCCTTTCCCACCGCTAGGGGAGAAAACGGCAAGTTGGTGTGAGGCGGAGACAACGCCGAGCAAGCCCCGCGTGGTGACGAGCAAAATGAGAGGAAACAGATATAACGATGTGAGAGAGGAAAGACCTCATCTCTTAGCTTATGAGGGACAAGTCTCCTCCCCCGAATCCGAAGGAATATTCACTTGGAGCAACGATGCCCTTGTACTCAAACCAAACACTACTAAAAGTATTTATATAACAGTAAAACACAATCGGCGCATGAGCGCACCTGACATTTCCACATAAAAGTATAGGTAGAGGACCATGCCAACAAGAACACGCAATTAACAGACAAAGCATCCACGGCATAAAGAATTGAACTGTATCACGGAAATAAGAAATTTGTAGTGCTACAAGAATCCAACACCTAGCTCGATCTAGATCGTCAACCTACTACATTTGGAACCATATGCCGTGTTGCTATTGTCTTTGCATCTGGGAAAGATCATGTTTCACGTATCATTTTAGGCTGCTATATAAAGGGCGGAAGCGAGTGGTCATCTGAATATATTCTCGGAGAGAAAACGAGAGACGCTGGAAAAATTGGGATGCCAAGATCGAGGACCGCACGTTATCTTTCGTCGTCTCTGAAAAAAAGGGATGCCAAGAGGGCCGACCGGGTGGGATTCTTTTGTTTTTCTCTCCGTTTTCTTTGCTGTAGAACAACAGTCAACAAGTGAACAGGAAGATTAGGGGAGATCCACGATCAAACCGATCAAACACGTACGGCTTCTCGCCCTTTGCCCCACACCCACAGCCACGTGCACGGCTGGCTGTGAGGAACGTGCTCAGCCGACGATTTGATTTGTGCTTCAGACTTGCATATAGACTTGCATATACAGTGATTCACATTGTTTGGTTTGGGACCGCAGGCGGCTGCGCTCGTTCCTTGGTATGGGTGGCTCAATCGATGCCACGCACAACAGCGACTGGGATAAACGGACGATGCTGTCGTCGTCCAATGTGAGTGTGATAGCCTTGGACCATTTTGCTATTCGAACGTCGCCCACGTGCCTCACGACCACAAGTCTACATTACAGGCTGCAGTCGCGTCTTTATGCACAATGAATGTGAGCTGTTGCTGTATTCTAGATTAATTCCTGGTATTTTTCTTTACCATCTGTTTGGTTTAACCGTGAGTTGTGCACAAAATGAGTTGTGATCGCAGAGACAGAGTTGTCCGTTCCGGACTGCACCTTCTGCTTCCCTCCCGCGCCGCCACCGGCCACGTCAACCTCATCATCACGCCGCCATCGCCCAAATCGGCCGGGCTAGAACGACGATGTATGGCTCGGATACCACATGTTATTCCATACAACCAGGAACCAAGGATGAGCAACCTACTCACCACTGCCCTCTCCCTTCTCCCCGACCAAGGAAGAAGAAGAGCGTAAGCTCTTCCCTTCTCTCCTTCTCACGCACACACACAACATACCGCCAGTTCCAAAAGTTAAAACTGAACTCACTCTGAATATGGATGAGAATTGGAGGCAATGAGCTAAATTGCATTGAAATAGAGAGGCCCTATTTATACAAAAGCTACCTACGGCCTTAGCGGCTTTCCCGAAAGTTACCAAAGTGAAGACCTTGACTTGGAGTCAAGTCTCCCCGTGAAAAACAACCCTAATGGTCGCTAGGAAAGTGCTCGCAATTGCAAGGTAAATCGCAATGCAAAAAGAGCAAGGAAACTACTCTACAATGCAGTGCATTGACCTATTGTCAACCCTACATAGGAAAAACCGATTAGCAAAAGCAGACACATCTTATATCCTTCCTTTTTGTGACCATTCTCTATGTGTGAGCTTTTTTAAGGGCGCCCTAAATTGGGAGCTCAGAGCTAGTTAGATGCAAAAGGGCGTGGAGGTGAGAGACAACTAGAACACATGCTTGCTATGAATAACAAACTCGCTAGCGGGAGATGGGGCCAACTTCGTGAATGGAACAACCAAGCATGAGCCCTATCCTCATCAACTCTGTAAAGGGCGTCGCAACAAAGACGATTTCAGCGAATGCGCCGGCGTCGAATAGATGAGAAAAAAGCAAACAGCTTTGGACGCACTAGGAGTCTAAGAGCAAACAAGGCCTAGTGGAAGTAGAGGTCGCGGATGTCTTCGAGAGATGTGCCAGTCTAGCGATGAAACCGCTTGCTTTCGATTGATTTTTACAACACTCTCTCCTCCATGTCGACAAAAACTTGACGCAGTTTCGGCCGACCTCGGCCGCCCATTGCGCACGCCCCCTAACCGCTTTTTCTTCCCACGTGGCCCTCTCTCTTATTCTCCGGTAAATGGCCGACCCACCGCAGCCGATGCCCAACTTGATCATGTCGCTCCATTCCTTTGCGGAGCGCGGACAGGCCGCCGTGCGCAGTGGGCGTGCAACCCGTGCGGCGACCGCATGTGCCTCCCCCGATTTGGGGCCTCAAAAATTCAGCTTGAGTAGTAGAAGGCATGTGTATTCGAAAGTGAGGCCGAGCCCATCTTGAGTCCCGCGTGGCGCTCACTCATCTACGCCGCCCCCACGGAGACTTCCCGTGCGGTGTGTCGAACCTTGTATTTTCGGCTCGAACCTTTGTATTTTCTGGCCCGAGCCCCCAAGGTCTCCACGTTGTTACCTATTATCTCGCTGCACTGCCGTCGCTCTCTGCTCGTTTACACCGACGCCCCGGGCGCTAACGACGAAAAGCGAATAGCTCGCAAAGGCAAGGCAAAGAACTATAGAGAGGGCAAGAGGCGAGAGTGTCCCACAGGAGTGCGGGTTTTAATTTTATTTTCCAATTCCATCTGTATTGTACTAATTAAATTATTGTTTCTAGGAAAGTCTAGAAGTGCTTGTATTATTTTAATTTTATTTTACTCTTTTCATCTTTTTGAAGCTATTTCTTCTACAAATCGATTTAAAAATATGAATCAAGTTGCCAAAAGTGTAAGAAACAAAGAATTGAGGAGTTAACTTAGTCTCAAAGAATAAAGTTAGAAAATAGGAATCCGGTTATCCTCAAAATTTAACTTTTTGTTTTAAATTTTATGTATCTGATGTTTATATTAATTATGAGAATATTATTAAAGATTTTATTTCAAAAAACACTAAGAAAATGATGTTATCCAAGTAAAGATTAGATAAAAGGATAATATTCTTGATATATCGTATTTGCTCTGTTGTGTATATATATTATTTTGGCTATATTTAGAACTTTCATTAAAGCCTCACTTGGAGATTCGAACAGGGCTGTAAATCTGACGGCACGGCTCTGGAGCAGAGGAGCTCGTGGTCCGTACTCTACTCAATTTTTAGGGCTGACTGTCCGCACCGGAGTCCGGTAAAAGACTCCTCCATAGCTTTACAGATGCTACGTAGGATGAAAACAGCTGCAGCGGGCATCCGGTATCTCAACGTGGCACACGCGAAGCATCGCTCGCGCGCTATATATGGCGCTGCATGCGCGCCTGCGCGGATCATTTTTGTCAGAACCTGTCGCTCGCGGAGAGAGAGGATTGTGAGTGGTGGGAGCATGCAACCGCGGGCCCTACCATTAATATAACTAAAAAAAAAGTTATAACTTGTAAATCAAAAATCCAAATCAAATTTCGATTACACCATTGAATTCGTATCAATAAATTCTTCAAAAACTAGATCTCACATCGATATGTTTAGATAAGATTATAAGTGGGATCCCACTTTTGTGGTTGTTTGTATAGAGGGAGAGATATAAAGGAAGGATGAAAAAGCAGGAGAGAGACTATAAAAAGAAAAGGAATCTTAATGACAGGATGTATAGAGGAGGTAAATAGAGGAACGTGAGTGCGGATCCACGTGCTGTGTAATAGTACCACCCTTGAGTCATGATGTTTTGGCGTTTGCACTGGTATTTCGTCGACAGATCAGGGCCCCTCTGGCTGACGCTACGTCCGCTTTAATGGCTGACGCTACGTCCCTACCTCCAACGTACTTCCATTCTTTCAGCCTGTGATCTGTGGCCTTGTGGGCTTTGGTTGTGGTTGTTGGGCTCTGGGCATTGATGCTGCCTGTACAGCTCTGCATAGATACATCCAAAGGATGAGAGTTGAGTACTGAAATAGCCACTTTGATAATAATTCTATAATAAAAGTAAGCGTAAAAATAAAATTTGTAAATTTCAAACGGTCGTAACAAAATTGAGGCTTAGCATTGGAGGCCCATTCTGTTTAGAAAACTCGATGGGCGTTAACCGCGCATGGAAAGCAGCATTGCGTTTGGCATCATATGCAGTGTGGTGTATAATGGAGGCCCAGTTGTAACAAATAAGAAAGGGACAGCCCACGTAAGGCATACGGAAAAGGCCGTTTACTCATGGTGGGCTTCACACGTTCGGGTGGTAATTAGGGTCAGATCTCACGAGTCTGTAGCAGTTTCCTTCATTTTCTTCTGAATAATCTTCTGAAGGAAAAGGACGATTTGCCCGCCTTGACAATGATGCTACCCGATTGTCAATAATGTTGTGGAAGTGGAATCATTCATTCATTTGAGAAGAGGGGTGGTGCTACGCCTGTTGCCTTGTAGACGTGTACTGTTCCTGGGTCACACGAGCTGCTTAGTACTCCATCCGTCCTAAAATAAACGACGCTGCGCCCCCGGTAACATCTCCGCCAAGCAATTATATATTAAAATATGATTAATATTTATATTACATAATTAGTATCATTGGAAAGATCTTTTGATCTAGTTTTTAACAAATTTATTTGGAGATTTAAATCTTCTATGTATTTTTCTACAAATCGAGTCAAATTCATGCAGACGAAAAACCCAAAACGCCGTTTATTTTTGCGGACGGAGGGAGTACGTTTCACACACAGTACGCATGTGGATCAGATCAGAACACCGAGTAGACCCTACTGTGTTGGCGGGCCTGTGTGCGCTCCACTGCAGACGCACGTACACCCCATTCATTCCCAGCGTACGTAAACGACAGTCACCAAGAAATCATCAAACGACGCTTCTTGGGCAACGGACAATAGCGTCCACCCGGTTGCCCCCACGGAAGCCGACAACGCTTCCCAATAATTCCCTGGAGCAGCCCGGTTGCCCTTGCCCCCCTGGAGGCCGACGTCGCGCACGTACGCGGGCCGGCCACGGGCCGACCGGGCGAGCTCCATCGCGTCGGCCCGGCAACCTGGGTGGTGGTGCGCAGGTCCAGTCCGGCGCCCCGCCCCGGATGCTTGGGGCTGTCCTACGACTACGCGTGCGCCGCGCAATCATGCTGCAAAATGCACTGGCGGGTTATTTCGATCCAAAGAGCGCTGCTTGGCGTCCGTTCGCCGGAGCCAGGGCTCCCGCGGCGCACTTGGGCTCGCCGGGCTGCGTGGCATGATTGACTGCGAACGACTGCGCCTCGTCGTTCGCCGCCGCCGACAAAGGTTACTGTGCACGCATGGCGGCGTAGTCGTCCATTCAATACAGTGGATGCACGATGCATGGCTTCTAAGAAAGGGAGCTCTGATCCATTAGTTCACGAGGAAATTAAGCTTTTTAGGGCTATTAATTATATGCAGTATAGTACTAGGTTCTGCGCTTTGAAGTTGGAAATGATCATCATTGTAAAGCATACTCTGAAATGTGATCCAATGATTGAATTGTTACAAGTAAACAGAATAAAATATAATGGATCATCAGACATTCTCTTATCTGCAGCTTATTGCCTCTGGGGCCATATGCCTTTTAATCATCATCATATGCAAGATCAGTACTAGTATTATATAGACTTTGATCGTGCCGACTAGCTAGCTAGCCACTAGGGCCCCTATATAATTACGGTAATTAAGTACTACCATTTGCAAGTTCTCCTTTATCAAAATATAAAATAAAAAGAATTAATAGCAGACCCAATAACAACACAAAATAGTACAACCCATGCAAAAGCAAACGAATCTGGATTGCTTAGCCTGATCCCCAGATCTTTCCTTGTTGCATTCTCCATCCCGATCTGACGTACTTACACCGACCCAACACCACATTATTCTATATGGACCAACGGAGGACGACTAGCCAAAAGACCCCCTTTGATTTCCAGTCAGTTGCAGCCTCATTTTGAGTCGTCAGTGCTATCTGAGTAGGGAAACCTCAAGCAAGCACGCACTAGCCTAGCCATGGTGGATCCATGTGGTGTCGAGCTTGTTCGGCAGCAACAACGACAAGAATTCAAGCTGCGCGCTTTCTACGCTTGTGATCGATGCTGCATGCACAATAAACAAGCACGAAACGAAAGCGCCCTTTGCATTGGCCCCTGCTTTTCTGATGACGACTCCGTCCCCAACAATGTGGCCTCCATGATTTCCCTCCACCGACGATAGCGACGTACGCCCGTCGTCTGCGTGCTTGGCTCCTTGTAGGAATCGACTCGAGCCGCCGCGCGACGACCCAGAGGCCGGGCGCCATGGATTGGTAAGGTCAGGTCAGCCACTACACGCTCCGATCCGGCAACCGATCGCATCAAGACGTCCGCTGTAGGCGTAAAGCAGCACGCACAACACAAAAAGCATGTGTGGAAGCATCGTCGCACGAAAGGAGTTTCAGCCTGATGAAAAGAGCTACTATATCCCTGATGAGACGATGAGATGGCTTTGTCCTCTGCAACAGGCAGGGTTATGTGGAGAAACGTTGGCGCACGACGCCGCACTCGATCGACGAGGCTAGCTGCAGCTGCGGGTAGATTCATTCACCACGGCTCTCTGCGATGCGAGGAAATCTGCATGAAAGAACGGTTGCCGTGTACGTACCTAGCTCCGGTAAAGTACGAGGCTTCCACTCAGCAGAGATGTGTCGAACGAAGTTACTAATCAAGCGGGTTAGTGCTTGATTATATATATAAAGGTAATTAAAGCAGATATGAGATTTGGGTATTAACAACTTCACAAATGGGGCACCACACCACCGGATCTTTTGTTGCTTTTCGTGTAATGCGCTGAAAACTCAGTCTAGCCTATCTCTTCCTGATAACAGCAACATCACAGGTGAATTAGCACCGTTAGCGCAACTCCAAGAGACATTGTAAAATTATATGCTAAATTGTGAAATTTAATCATTATGTAAAATAGAAAGTTATCTAAAAATGTAGAGTTTTACAACAACCTAGCTAAATTGGAAAACAAGATAACATGCAAAACTCGGCTAGGCAAATATTACCAGGGGAGAATGGTGGGATTGCTAGCATGAAAAAATGGAAAACAAAATAGACAAGTTGTTGAATGCTTTTTCTAGAGCACAATAGCTACAAATAGCTACACAAGTACATGTTGTTGGAGTTGCTCTAAGAAACGTGCTATCTTTGTTAGGCTGGCTATTTATAAAACTTTTAGAGGAAAAAATGAACTCCAACATATGTGTTATATGGTTTTATAAAATAGCAAATATGTTATCCTTGAAATCTTGGTGGCCATATATACTCAAACAAAACCATTTTGCTATATAATTTTGTAAAATAGCAAGTCTCATAGAACCCCTTTGAGAAGTTTTCTATTTTACATAATAGCTAAAAATAAATCTGGCTATTTAGTTTAGCTATGCGGTTGGAGTTGCTCTTAGAATTCAATTCAGACACCTTAGGCGCGTGAAAGCACAATGAGACAAGTGGCACGGTAGTAATAGAAAAAAAAATTAAACAGCAATTGTCTTACCTCAAATCTCATTATCAGTTCAAGAGCTGCATCCTACGATAAGCAAGCAAACGCTCACTGCTGGTTTGGGACAACATAAGTGGATACGCATGTCTTTCCTTGTTCAAATCGTTCTCATCACGGCATGGATAAGTGGGCGCGCATGTCCTTCCTTGTTCATGCATGGCAACCACAATATCATTCCTTTTTTATGAGTTTTTACTTAAAAATGTGTGTTACATATTTATATTTTAATTCCCTATGCATATTATATTTTTCCTAATAACACGTTGATATACACATTTTAGGTATCACTTCATTATGAAAATGGGCTAGTTATGTTCATAAAAATATCTTATATTAATTACTTAAATTAAATTAGACGACATACCACATATTCATTACAAATGTTACACACATAAATACAAAGATTTTTTTATTAGTTCTATCGGGTACCTAAATTAGAGGTATCCCAAGCAATCAAAAATGGCTAGGGCTCGACCTGTAATCCGCCAACCAGCTAGCGGCCGACGTAACACTACCCCGCCCAAAGTGGTGGTGGTGGGGGGGGCAATTTTAATCACGCCGCCGGACGTGAGAGGTCCACATATCTCTCATGTCGACACACACCCCAATGCAGGGATACTGGGCGGCAAAGAAAAAAAACTTGCTGCTCCACCTGGGAAGAGGCGTAATCTACATTCGAGTGCTTATCCCGAGATACAAAGTACTTGGCCCCGGACGACACCGCCGAGGCGGACTATGGATGCCACACTAGCCATCAGGAGTTACAGTGCACGCCACGCGCACAAGAGCTACAAAACCAGGGTGCGGCGGGGGCCCCGAACATAAGCAACCCCGACGCCTCAACCACGCGGCATTATTATCAAGGAAAATGTCATAATTTGGCACAGGCCATCGAGACTACTAAAGTGAGCGCCACATACCAATCGACGCCGAAGCCATGAAATAGGGTGGGCGTAGGCTCCAAGCATAGGCGATCATGACGACTATGACAACGACAAGAATGGTGCGATCCGACCCTACCAAGATTAGCACGACTTACGCAAAGAAGAAGGAAGGACTAACAACAAACATGGGCTAGCCTCTCCATACACAGGCGATCGGAGGCGTCTCCTCCAAGCATTCTCTACCCCCCTCCTTCTCCTCCTTCAAACATCTCATCATGTAACCGTGCTTCCCTTGGGCTAGAAAAGGAGTGGCAGGACATCCTTGTAAAGCAACCGACAACAACTCGCTCGATCACACACACACTTTCACACCGAGAACTAGGAGCCTCTCCCTCCTCGACCAAACTTGTATACCCCCGGCAAGCCGTAGAGAAGGAATATGAATACCACAACAACACACCGGGACATAGGGACTGTTTGGCCCGAACCAAGATGAAAAACTTGTGTCGCCTTGTCTCACCATCCCCGAAGACATGCATAGTGAAATTTACTTGTTGGTGGTTTCATAACACCGACAAATTCAAAATACAATTATCGCATCATATAAAACACGCCTCTACGAATCATGTGTGCAGTGTCTCCAACTATTAGATGCATGTGTAGCATCGTCCGCGTTATATAAAAACTTCAGATCTCATTATGTTTGTATCATATGTGAAAGTTACATTATACATGCATAGTACATTTAACACAAAGATATTTTCTATATTTGTCATTTTAGTTTGTAGGAGGTAATGTGTGACAATTGATTTCTAAATCAACGGTCCATAATTATTTGAGTGTACCATAGCAAAACCCTTAAAACCTATATATGGAGCAAGCGCTTAAAATTTGACAAATTTTATACGATAGATGTTCTTTTTTTTTGAATACGTAAAGATTTGTGTATCATGAGAGGACAAACAACGCGTTTCTTGCGAGTGCTCTAGAAGTCTACATGATTGAGTTTTTTTTTTTTTTTTTTTTTTTGGGAAACTTTGGTTAAAAGATGACAATAACAACAAAAGGTTAACACAAACAGTTTTTTTTTTTTTTTTTTTTTATTATTTTGGAAGGGCACTGCAGCCTTAGCGACAAGTACCCAAACAAATGTTCATGGATCCATACCATCAATCAATCAATTATCAGATGTTACGCACAAATGTCCTGTCAGTTCACGCACGCAATAAAAAGTGTTTTTTTTTTTTTTTGTTGGGATTTGCCACCGATCGACCAGGCTTAGGTGCTGTATTAGTGGAATCTGAATGCAAGTCCATGCGAGCCCCCACTGATAGAATTTGGGTGACGCAATACGTGCTTTTACTCAACGCATTTCATAAGTACGGGTGCCCAATGATCCATCATCCATGCATGCTGAAAAGGACACCGAGTACTAGTGTGCTTATACTTATATAAGCACCCAACTTTAAATAAATAATAACATATGTGATATTTGAGGCCTGGATCGCATGATCTAAAGCAACCAATAAAACTTTAATTCTTAATTAAAACTCCAAATAGGTGATCTAAACTATTGTGTAAAAGTTAGTCAACCTCACAAAAAGACTATATATTATTTCATTAGGGCCACACAATTGTGCTAAAACTATCTATAATTTATCATATAATTTATAATAGAGGGTGGTATTTGGCAAGGGAAAAGCTGCTACATTATGTGATAATACGTCTGTCCGGCCTTGCCATAAGTCCCGAACATCACTCTTTCTCCACAGAAAACCATAAGAAAATACAAGTTAATTATTAAATATATAGTAGATACTACATCATATTACAAAAAAGGTAGCAAAAAAAGGTGCACAGGACAAAATTATTCCACTCCTTCCACTCTGCAACGCCTCTCTCTCAATCATCGGACCCTAGCTAATGCATGCAACGTCAGTAGACACAACCGGCCGGTTTCAGGGGACACACATGACAAAGACCGTTAGCACTTGGACACCGCCTCTTCCATGCTGCATCAAACTGCACCCAGCTCCGTGTCCATGGGAGGATCGATGTGGCTTCACACCACCCCATTCGCCTTCTTGCACTCCGAGTCATCTCCAACACCAGCGGCGGCCATCTCCTTGATGAAGACGGCGTCGTCGTAGACCACTCCTCCTCCGCTGGTTTTGGATGCCACGGGCAGCTCCATGGCCTCTTCCTCCTCCTTCTCCTGGCTCTCCCTTGTGCTTGCCCCAGAGCACCGAGTAGAGCCCGATCACGATCAGACGGCGCCGAGGACGCCGCCGAGGAATATCTTCTCGGCGAGGATGAAGGAGCCCATGACGGCCACGATGATCATCATCAGGGGGGCTGAACGCCGACGCGAACACCGGCCCGGTCTTCTGGATCACCAGGCCTTGCACGTAGTACGCTATGCTCGACGTCACAATGCCCTGAACGAAACAGAGACGCAACGACGACATTAGTATACGCCCAAGCGCATCATCATCGACCTGACACCACAATTATTATATATATTATATATACGGCGGTCGACGATCGGAGATGACTTACGGCGTATGCGGCGGCGAGAAGGTTCATGTCGAAGCCAATGGTCCAGACGGAGGGTCGGTGCTCCATGGCGAAGGTGACGACGATGGCCTGAAGGGTGCCGACGAAGCAGATGAGGGTGGTGAGGGAGAGCGGCGCCGCGTACTGCTTCATGGTGTGCGCCTGAGGATGAAGAGGGAGGCCCAGGCGAGGGTGGCGATGATGACGAAGAGCGAGCCCAGGAACCACTCCCCGCCGCTGGGGTCGATGGCGGCGGCGGCAGGCGCCTCGGCGCCGCCGTGATGACCGTGGCTGGTCCACGCCATCTTCATCAGCGGTCCCTTGTACAGCGTCATCATCATCGCGCCGGCCACGGTCACCAGCGTCCCGGCCACCTTCGCCTGGCACCTCACCTTCTTCAGGTCCACCTTCTCCATCCTGCACACACATGGAACAACATTAGAGGAGCTCAGCTACTCTGTTTTGCATCCACCGCATTCTCGATCGATCGGTCGATCAGGTGATGTACCAATACCATACCTGAAAATCACTGCCATCACGAAGGTCATGGCTGGAAGGATGTTGCTCATGGCGCACGCGAAGGTCGGTCCGGTGAACTTTTGACCGGCGTAGTAGAAGTTCTGGTCTATCACAGGCCTGTAATGTAATTAGCAACATGAAACGAGTTTAATTACGGAAATGCGATTAGCGCTTCAGAAAAGCTGTCTGAAAATTATTTCGTGAATGCTATTTTAGTGCTTCTGAAAAGCCTGGAATTAGTGCTTCAGACATTACAGTGCTAAACACCTTTTCCCCTTTTAATTAAAGAAAATAAGTTATATACACAAATGAGACGAGGCACAAAGTTCTTTTTGTGAACTAACCCGAGCAGTGCCAGTACGAAGATCTGGAAGAAGACCGACCACGTCATCTTGGGCCTCACCTTCCTGCAACATTTCCAATCAAGTGATGAGTATTAGCTAGGGACACAACAAGAGAATTAATTAGTTGTAGATGCATAATTGCTTCACTAATCGTGTGGTGATTAACAGTAAGTAACCAGATAGGTACAGTACCTCTCAAGGATGAGAGCAAATGGTGCAATAGAGATGGTGGCGAAGGCGTGGCGGTAGACGACGAGCACGTAGTGGCTCATGCCGTGGTTGAGGGACACCTTGGTGATGACGTTCATGCCGGCGTAGCCGAACTGCAGGAGGTCATGGCGATGTACGGCTTGGCCTTCGAAGAAATCACCGTAGCTGCCCATGGTGGTTATACTGGTGTGGTGTGTAGTGTAGTCACTAGGGTAATAGCAAGATTGCAAGCTTCAAGAGCTTGGCGATCAGATCAGGAGCAAGATGCTAGAGAGCTGAACTCAAGGGGCAATGTCAAGGCCTTGAGCTGAAGGAAATGTGTTGGGAGGAATGCTCTATTTATAGAGCTCGACGTAGGGCGTCTCCGTCATTTTGGAGCTCGATCGATATATCCGGGCCGGGGAGAGTAAGGCTGGCTGTACCCATCTATGCTGGCCCGGAACCCGTTTGTGCGCAGACGTCGGCTATTCTCCGCGAGTGGGCAACTGGGCATCGCATCGTGGGTGGCAGCAGGGGCCAGGGCAGGCACCACCCGTCTTGTATTGAGTTCCAGCTGATCTGATCCGGTGAGAGGCTTGTACGTTCTTGCTGAAGCAAACGATGATGCATGAGATGTCGACGGGCTTCTCTGGTTGGGATATAGACTTCAGTAGGCTAGCAGTAGCATCGTGTCGATCTCAGCGAGCAAATTCAGTGGCAAACCATCAAAATTTCGTCAGATTTGAGTGATTATTGTGCACACTGGTAGACAGAAGGAATCATCGACGATGATCTGCAAACTCGATCGTAGCCGACATACATGTTTGCCTAGCTATACATTTTCGATTGTGGTTGCCAAATTCAGTAGCACTGGTTGGCGATAAGATAGATAGATGTACCTACACGTCAGTATCTGCCGAAACATGCATGCACCACCATTCATGCTGTTTTTGAACTTCTCAGCGTTCAAGCAGGAGTCATATATAGATCAATGGCGTCAGATTCAAATAAAAGGGAATAAATCGGCTGATATTGATCGTTTCAATAGTGAGAGAATAAACTAAAACAAGCCGAACAAGGCCGCCTGAACAGGAAAATTCTTCCGTGGCTAATGCTTGATCGCAAATATCAACTTAAAATTAGCTAGACTTGGAAGTTTTGACAATATTGAACAATACCGCTCTTTTCCTCCCTCCCTTCCTCCCCAAAGCAGGATGGTCTTCATGGAGCCGTCCATCCCGCGTGGCGGGCGGATCCCGACCGCTGCCACGGATTCGTTGTTCCCCTCTCCGGATCGCGCCCGCCGACGCTAAGCGGTGGTGTGGTGGTGCTAGCCGCTGCGGCCGGTCTCGGTCCGCGGTCCTCGCACCCACGCTCCCCATGGAAGGGCACTCCTCTCCGGACGAAGCCGTGGCGGCCGGCAGCCATGCGCCTCGACGACGACCTCCTACTCCAAAGCACGACCAACCGGCGGATGCGTGCTCCAAGGGGGACGAGTATGGTGCTCCACGCCTCCCACCTCCCCTTCGTCCCCGCTGCGGCCTAGGGCGATGGGCGTGCCTCGGGCCGACTCGGGCTTGGGCGCGTGAAAGACGGTGGCCGTGGACTGCACCTCGCCTCGCACGCACCCTTTGGGTCTGCTCTCGGGCTCCGGCGTGCGGAATAGCCCCTCCGGCCGAGCGCGGTTCATATGGAACTAGGTGAAAACCCTTGCACCCGATGATGATCAAGCCATCGACAATGGCAGTAGTGGTGTCATTTCCCTGGAGGTGTCGATGATGAACTTCGCTTCTCGCAATCTTGAACCACTCTCGGGCGATCTCCTCGCCATGCTCGCTGCACCTTATTTTTGTGACCCGGGCGCTTTACGCTACTGCGCCTCGGCCGTCAAAACGCGGGCGACCGAAGCGCTCCGGCGGACGTGTGGGCGGCGAGCCGGCGCTCGCCGGGTCGCGGCCCTCCCGTCGCCGCAGGCGAAGTCCGGACCGGCTCGCGATGTGTGGCGGCGACCGGGCGTCGCGGTAAAGCGGCAGAGAAAGACGCACGGCCGCTTCGTCCCGCGCAGCTCGATGGGGAGCCACTTCCCACGGGTTGCTCGATGAAAGCTCAGCCCTCGGATTTCACTGGCCGGTAGACCGGTTATCTCCTTCTTGAAGGCGTCATTGAAGAACCTTCCGTGTTGCCCTCGCTTTGGCCACCTCTCTCAACTCCTTAGCACAAGACTTGGCGAAAAGCTTTGCCAAGCTCGCTTTTGCTTGGTTGACGATGGTGGCGCTGTCACGCCATCCACCTCCCTGGTGCATCGCTCGCCAGTTCATGCTCGGGGGCGTTGTAATTTTCTTTCTTTCTTGTGTTTGGGCGGATAAGTTTTTGATGCCCCGGCTTTTTATAGTGAATAACCCGGGACGATTGCGGTTTCTCCCCGCTCCTTAAAAACGAGACTTTTTTGAAATGAAAGTAGGTGGGGAAGCTCTCCCCGAACGGTTTTAAAAATAAAAAGTATTTAGTAAAGCACTAAAGTTGCATCCCAATTTCCATGGAGTGTCATTGTCGACTCCTAAAGGGAGAGAGCATTACAATATTCCAGGTTAGCTCCCCTCTTATAAGCTGTGTGAGTGGAGTTCACTGGTGTCGAGCACTACGACAAAAAAAATGCTGTTTTTTTTTTTTATTTATTTATAAATAAACGACGCAACCGTCACCACAACAAGGAAATAATACTAATACAGTACAGTACAGGAGGATCATACAATGCAATGCGATTCGAGCGGCTGCGGAAAGCTACATCTCCGGCCATTCTGAAAGCACAACCGACCCAGAAGGCAGACCTGAGTGCGATCTATGATATGTACTGTTCTCTTTTAGTACCGGATTTGATGGTGTTTATGTAGAGGTCTGTTCAGAGCTAAAAAATACAAGCTTTCCCATGATCTCTGTCCTCTTCATTTTTCTTGGCATTCGAGTTTTCCATTAGAAAAAGAAAGCTAAAAAATACAAGCTTTTTCATTGCCTTGCATAGTATATTAACTTGTTTTGACTAGTGTTTCTGCAAGAATGACTTTGGAGGTGGTGTGCAACATCACAATAATAACTAAGAGCATCTCGAGAGCCTTGTATTTATGAGTAGCTAAAATCTAATTTATATTATGTAAAATGAAATAGCTAGCAAAAATTGATAAAAATCCAACAACTTCTCCAAATCCAACATGCAAGATGACTAGCGAGACAGGTCTTTTATATTTGGCTAGCGAGAGGGAGGAAATAAAAACTAGACAGCCTAGCTGAGCAAAATAAAGAGGGATCCGAGTTTTGATGAAGTTTCTCCTTCTTCTAGCTAACTCATTGAATATACAAAGAACTCTTAGACGCTCTAACATTGGAAAGACGACTAACTAACTTAACACTAACATTAATATTTACTCCTTATGCATTGTTCTCAGGTAACTCACCTCTCCACAACAAAAGCTCTTCGCTTCGCCACCTCCATTAAGCTCCATGATTGAGTTTTTTTTTCTTCTACAAAAGTCTTGCATATGAGTGTATTAAGGTCAATTACATATAGATTTTTATAATAAAGACGGGGGGGGGTGTAAAAGCATATTATAAGTTCTACGTCCCTGCCTAATGTACTAGATTACATGATGATTACTCACCATAAAGTATAGTAAAATCTTCCAACATGACAATACAAAAAATGTCGTTTTTCCTTACACTTAATGAGATTTTTATATTTTTTCGCTCATTGCAATCAGAGAAAGTTGGAGGGAAGAGGGATGAAAGCTAAAAGCAGATCGAGGTGCATGCATGTTTTGGAGTTCCAGCAGAATTTTTCAAGCTAGCTAGCCCGAGCGTTTTAATTAGCTTTCGCTTTTTGCTACATGCTTGTGCGGTCTGTGCAACCCGTTTTGCATGCACTTTTGCTTTATTTGTAAATGGGAGAGGAGAAGATGGATTTGACTTAAATTGAATATACAGATCATGAAATTGACGGTCCTAGTTCTCCCATTGTGAAGGGAGCCTAAATGAAGTAACTGACATTTTTTTTAAAAAAATTAGTAACGTAACTGATATTTGGATGACATGTTATGCTTCCTCCGACTACAAAATATTTTACACATTTGAATTTTACATATTCTTTAGTGCATACGTGCATGTTTGACCAATATTTTTTCCTAAAAATATATTTTTTTTAAAACATTTTAAACTTTTTTTAAAAATTTAACAAGTATTTTCAATACAAGGCTACATATAATATTTATGTTCCTAAACTAAATGATGTAAATGGCCATTATGGATGTTTACATTTAAGATTTAACCAATAAGCTTATCCTGTAAACGACATGTTTCATGATTTTTTGGCAAGGAAAGAAGAATTATATATATATTAAATAATAGTTGGGTACACCAACACATTACAAGCACTCGGAATAACATTACACATATCTACAAACTGATTTTCATGTGCTGTGAATAGCTCCAAATCTCAAAACCAAACCATTTTAATGTTCGTATGGATGACCGCATAGACAAACACTTAGCAATAGCAATAGGTTGAGAACAAATGCCCAAAAGAACGATGGCCAAGATCCCTGCAAAAGTGAGTTGAGAAACATTTTCTTTTCTTCCATCTTCCTTCTTCTTTGCCACCGGGCTAGAATGAGGGAGCTGATTTGAAACTTATTCTCCCCTAATCTTTCATTGTGGTCAGATCCAACCCCAACAAACGGAGAATAGAAAAAAGGAGAAAAAAATTATTCCATGTTGACGACATCATCAACCGCCTTGATGTCGCCCCGAAATAAAGGTCTCCTTGTGTGCCGGAGAGGAGCAAAAAGAAGAGATGAATCTCAATTCCAAGAAATTTGACATGCCAAAACCCTAAATCTAAAGACTCATTCTCAATGTAATAAAAAACTTATTAAGAACGATGGATCCCCCCTCCTCCCTCCCGGGCACCAGCGATGGTGGAGGCGAGAAGGACCTGGGACGCCATTGAAAACGACGCGAGGGCAAGTCCTGGTTTTGTGTCTGTCAATGGAAGAGCAGTATATTTTCTATAAGCGATAGATATTCAACTTTTTGTGATCTTGGGAGTACTAGGGTAGCACGTATGTGTGCTATTATTACATACTCCCTCGTCTTATTAAATGTTGCCTTATATAGGTCCTTTTTTGTCTATTATCAAGTTAAGCAGTTACGGTCATGGTCTGCATTATCTAGATGAAAGGTTGTTCAAGTTCATTTTCGTTACTGCTTGACATTTAGCGAGGCAGAGGGAGTTTTTTTTTTTTTTTTTCTCCTTTTCCTTTCTAGCAAGTGTGCGTTGTCCTGGTTGACAGGCCACATCGATTTATAACTTCGACATCAAAGGGTAGGGGTGGACATGTTTATGTATTGTTGAAAATTAAACAGAGTGGAATCAAAAACAGAAGCAAACAACTTTAGGGTTCTTGGTATCTGATTTTTCACAAATATATATGAACTGGGTGAAGAATAATCATATCATGTACTACTACTGGTTGTGTCACTAAGGGCCTTGTTTAGATGGCTAAAATTTCTAACATTTTCCCACTTTTCTCTCCATCACATCACATTAAATCTGGCAAAAGACGTATGTTTTGAGTATTAAATATAGGTAAAAAAATAACTAATTACACAGCAGTTTAGATGTACATTCTTGAGGCGATTCTTTTTTTCCTGAAATGCTTCCATGGTAGGATGATATTTACCACTAACAAACGAAGCATGCCACAGTGTACGGGTATGACATTCGGTTATAATTTTTTAGCAATCTAAAAGCTAAGGCCTAAATATAATCAATTAAAAGTCGCTCCAGTCTCTTTCTAGCCGCGTAAAGTAGACACGTACAAGTAGCAGCTTATAATCGAGTGTGGATTGGAACGCACCAGGTTACAAGTGGCCAATGACGCCCTGATTGAGATTTTTAATTGGGGTTAGGGGCAAAAAGGACAAGGATCGCTCAGTTAGCCACTCACTTCGTTCCTATCGCCAGCAATCAGAGTCACGGATTGGTGCAGCGACGAAAGAAGATGGACAGAGTTGCTGTGGGCCTCTCTGGCCACCGGATGTCCTTGTCAGAGTTTGATGTTGGAATAAAGAACTTGGGAATTGGCCCAGAAGCCCAACCTTGGCATCATTTACCAACTTGGCGAGGCAAAGCGAAGCCAATCCACTTAATGCCCGCCATGGGTTCTCCTCCCCTGCTCTCCAACTCGTCGTCCTGCTCCTCCTGACTCTGATCCTCTGCTATGTTTGCTCTCTGCCACCCGGACATAGCCCGGCGGCTCCCGGAGGGGGCTCAAGGTCCTACCCGCTCTGGGCGCTCTCCCTCCACTACCTCAGAACGCCTGCGGCTTCCTCGAGGTGGACCCGCGGGGCGTCATGGCCTTGGACCCCTACCATGGACCATATCCCGCCTCACGCCTCACAGCGTCGCCATCACCCCAAACCTTCGCCAATGTAAGAGCACATGGTCAAGACGCCAACTACCCCCAACTCCCAAAAAAGAGAGCTCGCGGTCTCTCCAGGCTCGAGGACTTCCTCAACCCGCGGCATCCCACAACTACACAAATGATTTGAAAATGATTTTTAGAGTGCCCGGTTATTTAGAAAACGCCCGCGGTTATACAATTAGCAATTAGCAGTTATTTTTATTAACGGTTATTTTAATGTAAATCAATAACAATTAATAGCGGTTTTATAGAAAAAACCCGCCGCGATAGAAAATCTTTGACCCGCGGCAAACAAAAACCTAGCGACCCGAGGGCCCATTGTGGTTGACTTCCACCTCCCGATTATATAATAGGAGCGAAACCTAACCTATGTCTGTTAGAGCACTCACTATCTCTGTTCCGCGGCTCACTCTCTTCCCAACTCCCGAGCAACTCCGAGCAAACCCTAATCCGAGAGCAAATCCCCAAGTCGGCTTCCGCTTTAGCTCCTATGGCCACCTTGGCGGATCCCCCTTCCCGGCAGCGCCTCCCCTTTCAGCGGCGGCGGCGCCCATGGCGGCTCAAAGCATCCGGCCCCCCGCGCGGCGGCTGCTCCCGGTTCCGGCGGCAGCGTGGCCGGATCTCCGGCTGCTTCGGCAGCGCGGGCCAGCGTCGCAAAGGCAAATGGATGCCAAGGTTGGGCATGCAGGAACGTGCGTCGGGCGGCGTCGCCGGATCCATCCGGCCACGTCGCGGATCCCATCCCCATAAGCGGCTCGGCGGCGCATCCCACGCTCCCTAGCGGCGTGAGCGGGCACGGATGCAGGTTTTTCTTTCTTTTGTTTTTCACGGATTTTCGGTGGCGGGTATTAGGGTTGCAAAACCCCGGTCTTCCACGCTGGGCCGCAATGTGCCTCGGTGACCCTTTACGTCTAGATGGCGGACGTCATCGCGCGCCCGCTGGAAAGGTTTTTTTTCCGGTTCGGCGGCGGCGAGCGTTTATCCGGTCGTGCTTTCACTGAACACTGCGGATGGTAGGTGGCTTGTCGATGCAAGTGAACAAGAAGAGCTAGACAATGACTGTTTGATACAATTATTGACGTTTCATGTTAAGTAGTCGTAGTAGAATAGAATGGACTCCCGATCAATGTGGCACAGGGGTGCAGCAGTTCTTGGACCGGGCCTCGCAGGCCGGACGTTGGACATGCCAGAGCGCTTCGCGTTCGACAGCATCTACCGCGTGGTGTTCGGCGACGACCCGGCATGCCTCGCCGCCGGGGATGACGAACGTGATGGTCGCGACCCGGAGCGCCGAAGTTCATGTGCGCCTTCAACGTGCGCCCAGAACGCCGTGTGGCTCGCTTCGTAATGTCTCCGTTCAACTCGCTGTGGCTATCGTCAAAGAGCTGCTCAACTTGGAGCTCGAGAGGCGGATGCGCTCGGCGCTTGGCACCATCCACGGCTACGCTGGCGGGATCGTCCGTGAGCGCAGGGGAGAGGAGCAGTGAGTCGGCCTGGCGTGCAGGGACGACTTCCTCTCGCGCTTCGCCGCGGCCGGCGAGCACAGCGACCCAGAGCCTCCGGGACGTGGTCACCAGCTTCCTCCCTGGCTGGGCGCGACACGGCGTCGTCGGCGCTGTCCTGGTTTCTTTGCGGCTGCGAGGTCTCCCGCGACCCGACGTGGAGGACAGGATCGTGCGCGAGGTCCGCACGGCGCTGCGCGCCGCCAGCCATCCAGGGCAGCACGACAGCGGGCGCGGCGACGTTCAGCGTCGACGAGCTGCGAGACATGCACTACCGCCGCGCCGCCATCACCGAAGGTCCATGCGGCGCTGTAGTACCCGCCAGTGGCCATGGACGCACGGCTGCAGGGGAGGACGATCGACTTCCTGCCGGACGGCACCTTCATCGGGAAAGGGTGGCTGATAAGCTATTCCCGCGTACGCCACCAAAGCGCGGATGGATGGAGGACTGCGAAGCTGTTCATGCCGGGCGGTGGCTCGGTGAGGACGGCGCGTTTCGGCCAGAGGGCCCATTCAAAAAAATTACCCGGTCTTCCACGCTGGGCCGCAGGTATGTGCCTCGGCAAGGAGATGGGCTTACGTCTAGATGGGGTCGTCATCGCGCGCGTGCTGGAAGGTTCAGCTTCCGGTTCGGCGGCGGCGAGCGACGGCCGGGCCTCGTGCTTTCACTGAACACTGCGGATGGTAGGTGAAGCTTTGTCGATGCAAGTGAACAAGAAGAGCTAGACAATGACTGTTTGATACAATTATTGACGTTTCATGTTAAGTAGTAGTAGTAGAATAGAATGGACTCGTGATCAATGTGGCACAGGGTGCAGCAGTTCTTCTACATGTCACTCTACAGTCAATTGGACCTCTGCATCGATCTTTCCAAAAAAAAAAAAAAAAACTCTGCATCAACAATTGGCTGTTGAGTGTTGAGAAACAATGGATTGAACTTTGAAAATCACCGATGTATGGACAGGTTCATTTAATTAACAAATTGTGCCTTTTGTTCCATCAAACTCTGATGAAGTAAAATACCATGATTTTATAGTTTGCACAAAAATCTATCACCTGAGGTAAAGGCAGTATTTATAGTGCAGAGAGATTGAGGAACTCTCGTTCACACACCACTCAAAACCGGATAATAATGTGTCCTCACATCTTACAGAACAGGATAACATATATTAAGGATAGTGACTAGCGAGATGGGTAGCTTGAATTTGTGTTGAGAAGGTGATTCAGATACACTGACAACAAAAGTAAGGCCACACACACACAAAGGGGTAAAAATCATCATGGAAGTGACAACCTAGAGTGAACAACAGAAATATTAAGACAACAACATGATAATTCAACATGGAAGTGACAAGCTAAGAGTATATAACACGACAATTCATCAAAACACAGCCTAACCTTAAAAGACAAGTTCACTTTATTCCAGTAACTTCATAGTAAACCACGGCTATCCCTAAATTAAAATTAAGCTAGAGCACAACAAAATCTAGATTACAGACTACAACCAGCTTGATCAATTGCTATCTCTCCTTTAATTAAATCAAACCCCATGTTAGTATTACGCTGGGCGCATATATTCCTAAAATTGTCGAATTGTGCACAGTAGCCCCAAAGCAAATCATGTTCCCATTGTACTCAAAAAGAAGAGTGAAGAACCGGACAGCAGCATCTGCCCCTCAACGAATCCCAGTGTCACCGACACTTGTTCAACATCCGCCATATCCCTATGTAGCAGTAGGCATTAGGATTGTCGTCGAAGAGCACCCTGGTCAGAGAAATACCAGCCCCTCGATTTTCTTCAGTAGAGGGTAAAATAGATAGTCAGCAAGCCAAAGCCCCATGGTTCCCGAGTCCACCTCCATTTTTTTTCACTTAGCTCTTTGCATTTGCTTCATCTCCAGGAAATATAGGTACAGGTTGCTGCTGAGTTAAGCGATTTCCATGCTGATATGTGACCCTATTGAGATAGACTATGTACTTATCTTCGAACTGCCAAAATGGGATCCTCTTCCCTGAGAGCTGGGCTTGAGACCCAAACCTGAGGTAGCTCAGTGCTTGATCACCATCCTCAGGTCTTGCTGTAGCTGGAACACAGTAAGAGAATCTGTCCACACCCACTTGTGCTTGAAATGACAGACTACTGATACCGAGAGCTAAGAATTCCGGTGTTATATTCCCCTTACAAACGTGGAGCTTTCATATGTGGCACAGCCGAAAACAACTCGCGGCTCAAAGTGGTAGTCATAGTTGCCTTCATAGCTGAAGTGGAAAATATCAGATACTAGGTAACCTCTGGCCTCACTAATCCCATCAACGTATCCCCTATAAAATTTGCACTCTGTTGGCTGATGAATAATCACAACGGAGACCGGAAGAATGCTCACAGAGTGGATCATCACAGAGGACACTACGAAATGAGCTAGACTTGGACGGATTATAAGGTGGGTAATGGCCACGTGCATCACCAGGGAAAGCACTGCGTCCAGGATAGATCAGTACCAGTGTCAAACATGAGGTACCTGGAAGAGATGCGGTCAAGAGAACCACCGATGCGGAGCGGCACAAGGTAGAGACCACGACGGAAAAATGGACTGGGGCAAGCATCTTCTCGTTGGCCAATGCATCATTAGCCGGCATAGGTGACGAGGACAGTTGAATCTCCTCCTTGAACAGGTCGAAAGTGGTGACAGTGGGATCCCGAAGTGGACTCCTCGGGTCATTCCGGTGGATGATGGGGAGAGAACCCACCCTTGAAGGGAGGAAGGCTTGCCGGAGTTAGATGGAGGAGCAGCAACCTGCTCATGGACAGCAGAATCGCCGGTGGTGAACAGAAGAACAATGAGAGTGAGAGCAGCAATGCTCATCCTAAGCGTGGGAGAGAACTGAGAAAACATGTCGTGTGGACTAGGACTACTAAAGGGTGGTAGTTTGCTCGAGCAGCTAAAAGCCTGGAGGGGCATCAAATAGAATACAATCTTGTTCCTCTTCGTTTATTTCCCAAGTGAGCATACATGTGGTAAGCATGAATGAATTGATCGGTCACCATGTACGTTCTGTGCACCAAGAAACTCGTTTCCAAACTACACAGTGATTCACGCATTTCATGACCACCGGTCATGAGGACAGATTCATGTACTGGTGGCTCACGCGGTCCATCTGTTTTTGAGGCAGCGCACAGGGTCGAGTTGAAGTTCGGCTATACCCATTAATCTGCACTTACAAAAATAAGAGAAGCTTTATAGTGCTTGAAAATAGTGATACCCATTCATTCATCTAGATCAATGCTCACAAATTTGAATCAATTATTTTCTAATTGAACTGATATAGGGTCTGTTTTGTCTCGATTTGTCAGCTTGCATGAGTAAAACCGTATAAAGTTGATAGTGAGGAAGCAATGTTTGGTTGTCTGAGCATATGCTGCAATTGCATGATGAGAGGATTTAAGCTGACGTGATATTACCAAATAGCATTGTACAATTATGCGAGTTGAGAAAATGGCCTAGAAGCTCGGCCCCACGTCGCCCCCCAGCTCGGGCGGCACGCGGCGGCGACCGCGACCTCCGCCTCCCTCGCCCGGCAACCTCAAAAGCTCCCCCCCCCCTACGCCCGGAGGGCATAGCCGGGGAGGCCAGCGCGACCCGATGGCCAGCGGCGGGCGAGGGCTCGCCCGAGGGGCGCGGGCGCCGGCGTGGCGGGGCGAACTTCAGCGGCGGCGGCGGCGCTCTTCGTCGGGGCTCAGCGATTGGACCCGGCGGCCTGTCGCGTCCTCCTGGCGGCCAGATCCGGCGCTCCGCGGGCCGATACGCGCGGCGGCGGTGGCGGCGGCGGCGGTCCGATGGCGCCTCGGCGGCGACCTTCGTCGAGAGAAGCGATGAGGGTGGATCGATCTCGATGGCGAGATCCGGCCTCCCCTCCCGAGGTTGGATCGCGCGCGAGGGGCTGCATGTCGACGTTTAGTGTAGGTAGCGGCGGGGATGGTGGCAGAGTGGCGATTGTTGGTGGTGGTTCTGGTGAGGTGGCGGTGTGTGGTAAGCGGAGTGGGTGGTGTTGTGGACCGGATGGTGGCCATGGGTGGTGGGTGTGTGCGTGTGGCTTCAGCGATTGGTCGGTGGTGATGCGGCCAGACGGCCGACAGCGCGAGAAGGTCGGGCGTGCCGGCACGGTCTTGCGCATGGATTCGGCGGCGGCGGCCATGGCGGTGGCCCCAAGGTGCGAGGCGGTCACTCAATGCGTGGGGAGACCACGTGTGGGGGTGCCTCGGTGGCTTATCGTTCTCGACCATGGTGGTCAGGAGGTGAAATCTTATGTTTGGTTTTGGAAATTGATGACACACTTGTATGGAAATTGGTGGATTGGAGCATGATAATCATAAACATGGATGACATTGGTGGACATGATGGGATGCGTCAAGCTCATCGACCCGGTTTGGAAAGGACCCGGGAGATCAAGGCAAAGGTATACTTGATAGGGGTTTCTCTCGGTGATCAAGACACGATAGAAGCGTGTGATCACATTATAGGATAGATGACCGACTATCAAGGGGGATGCGTGACAATCCTGTGGTGAAAGTGCTTCTAGGTCCAATTGGCTTGCATATTGCATTTAGGACAATGAGAGCACTAACCGTTCTTACTAATCGTTTGACATGCTAACATAAGTGATAACGTGATCATCTTCGGCGTGTTGGCAACATATGGTAAGAGGCGAAGCAAAGGTTGAAAGCAAAGGGGCAACAACAAAATGAAAACAAGCTAGAAATGCTTGACGGGCGCGCCTTTGGAAGTCGGCCAGGAAGCAGCGGCCGGTTTCGTCCGATCGGTGGAAGGTCGGACATCCGGTAAGCATGTCATCGGCCGCTCGGGATTGTGGCCCGGGCGCATGGGCCGGGGAAGCGGTGGCCGGGCGCATGAAGCGATGTCGGTGTGGAGCCAGGGGCATTATTGTCTTTGTGGCGGACGACGCTCGGTCGGGCATGACGGGCCTTCCGGCCGGACCCGAAGTGCGTCCGGGTCGAGCCGAGATCGGTCACTGCAGCCCAGCGGCTCATTTTCGAGAGGGAGATCTATATATACCCGGTTAGCCAGGTCTTTTTACCTCTCTTGCACATTTTTGGAACACTCTAACTTGCTTGTGAGCATTTGAGACTCCTCTCCACTCATCTCTCCATCCATAATTCGAATTCTTGGTGAGATTGAGAGTGATAGAAGTGCATTGCATTGCTTGGTTGCATTTAGAAGCACACTTCATCCTTGGAGAAGCCGCGAGTTCTTGTTTTCTTGGGAATTTGCCCGGTTCCCTAGCGGCTTGGAGCAAGAGGCGGTGTTGAGCTCGATTGAAACTTGTTCGAGGCCACACCGGTGGGACTTGTGAGGGTGAGCCTTACCCGTGGTGGGAGGTTGCGAAAAGCGTCACTAGTGGATTGCTCGTGGCTTGTTTGATCCTTTCTTGTGATCGGTGTGATTGCAGGCTCCTCTTGGGGTTGGCGTGCCATTAAGCGTAACCCGTCAAGTGGGTGTATCGCCACAAGCGGGGACTAGCGTGCCGGCAAACACGTGAACCTCGGTGAAAAATCATAGGTGTCAACCTTGTAACCACTTGTTGGAGACTTCTTGGTGATCACGGTGATTGGCTTCTACACTCTCTACACATCGACGTCCACGGTATATCGATCACTCCTCCCGTGTATTTACTTTGATATACTTGTGTAGTCTTGCTAGGTTTGTAGTTGTCTAGAATAAGATTATCTCTAGTGATAGAATTAGTTAGTTTACCTTGCTCACATAGGGTAATCTTAGAGACCTAACACTTGTGTGGACTTAGAGATATTAGAATTATCATCCTTGTCTTTGTGACTTGCATAGATAGCTTACGTAGCATCGCTTATTTAGCTTTGCCATCCATCTTTTGTACTAATCGGTTGCTTAGTGTTGTTGCAAGATTTTTAATAGGCTATTCACCCCCCCCCTAGCCATTAGGACACTTTTCGGGAGGAGGGGTCGGGGCTCTATTACGGCACGAGGAGGGTCTTGGGCAATTGAGCGAGAGTCGATGCTTATGGAACTCTCGCCCTAGTGCCTCGTCTTTGGCCGAGAGCGGCGGGGCCGGGAGGGAGCATCGAGCGGCGGCGTGATCCCCGACGCTAGGCAGTTGAAGCAGAGCCGGCGGGGCGATGAGCATGAGCCACCGGCGAGGGGTTGGGCGGGGCATGCCCGGCGCCGCGCTTGTGCGCCTCCTGGCCCGAGGTGGCGGTAAATAGTCCACGGGGGGTATCGCGTCGGCTGCGGCGGAGGGCCCCAAACGGGGCCGAGAGGTCGCGGTGGCGGCGACCACGACCACCCGAGGCGTAATTACGGAGGATGTGGCCGGGTCGATGGTGTCTGCGAGGGACCGGTGAGGGCCTTGCAGCGTTTGGAAGGCGGCCAAGAGCGGCCCCGAATGCGGGCACCCTAGCAAGAGGCGCGCCGTAAGTCGTCGGCTGGGTCGAAGAGCCACGCCCGGCAGCCAGAAGGCGGCGCCGCTGCGCTTTTAGGTCGGCCCCCCGATTGCGGCGCTAGGGCGGCGACCTGCTCCCGAAGGCGGGGCTGGGCCGGCCTAGGCGCGGCGGCGGCGTGGTCACCGTGTCGTCGGCGACACCGCCCGACCTCGCTAGGGCCTTGGCCAGCGCGGCCGAAGCAACCGGAGGACAAGACGCCTCCGAGGCGGAGGTGATGGACATGCGCGCCGCACGGCGGGGGGCCTCCGGCTCCGGCGAAATCGCCCTCATCGTCACGAGCAATCGAGAGATGGAGTCGTCAGATCTACCGCACTCCCTTTGGGACTTCCGACGGAGGGGAAGAAAGGAGCCGCATCTGGGGGAGAAGGCCTTTGCCGCGGCGGGAGGAGGCCGCCCCCACGGTGGATGTTGGCGGGGAGGCGGTATCTTTGTGAGCTCGACACGTGCCAAACCACTTTCGGCGGGTGGGCGAAGGTGTTAAGCCACCCGTGCGATGGGTCCGGCGGGCATGGCGGGGCGCGCGTGGGCCCAGTCTTCGGCCAGCCATCCATCGTGAGCGCGGGAGGAAGGGCCGAGATCGGCAGGGCAGTATGATGGCACAAGCGGCGGGGAGCGGCCCCCTCATCTTCGACCTTGAGGAGGAAGGGCGGTCACCGGCGGAGCGGCGGCGGCGTGGCGCGACATGCGGGGCGACCCGGCGGCGGGGCCGGCCCGGCGCGGCGGCGTCGTGGCGCGGGGTGGTGCGGCGGACTCGGCCACACCCCGCGGGCCGGCGTGGGCGGGAGTGCGGGCGTCGGCGCCCTCGCTTGGAGATTCCGGGCGGCTCGTCCGGACGGGTCAGGGGAGCCATCCCGAGAGAGAGAGGGGCGGGGAGGCGGGCGCAGCTCTTGGGAAGCGGCCGTCGCCCGGCCGAAAGAAGGCCCATGTGGCACACCCAGCAGCGGAGCGGAGTGGGCGGCAACAACCGGCCCTAAGGGGGCGGCGGCGGGGGCGCACAATCTCCGTCGTTCTTGGTTGGGCGGGCGGGCCGCACCTTGACACAGAGCCAGCTGCAGGGTCCCAGGTCTGGCGGTGGGGGTGGGGTGGGGGGCTATGGCCAGCGGCGCGGGGCGGCGGGCCAGCGGCGTGGGGGTGACGGGGGGAGTCGCTCTCATGTCGCCCCAACGGCTCATGTGTCCTCTCTACATCCCCTCATCCAAATATAATGTGGATGCAACCCTTATCCGCCAACAAAACACAAGTATAGGAAACTGATTTTCCCGATTTTTGTAGGGAAGAAGATAGGATTCTCCTTTCAACGACGGACTCCTAGAAAAAGACGACGTATATATACAGGATTGAGATTTATACCCATGTATCACCGACGGTTGCTATCCGAAGACTAAACATCATGGGCACCTCCGTGCGTGGTGCACGCCCGCTCGCTCTTGCTCTACTCCTCGCGTTGCTCCTCCACCGCGTGCGGCGTCCACCGCCCCATGCCCAGGCCCCAAAGCCGGTGACCTGTGGTTCGCCACGGTCTGCGCGAAGGCGTTTCCGGCGCCAATAATCCGTGGCACAACAGGACCGGGGCGAACAAGAGACCGACCCGGTGTTGGCCGTGATCGCCAAACGCATGGCGGCCGTCGGCTCCACCTACGGGTTCGCCAGATTGTGGCTCTCGGGGAGGTGCCCGCGGATGGGCAACGACGGAACCATGTCAGGATTACCCGCCGCTGCTACCTTCGCGAGCTCGGACGGCTGGAGGACCGGTTGCGCCCACCGCCGCCACCGCCGCCGGGACCCCAGATGAGAAGATGCGCCGCGAAGTGCTTCAGATTTTGATGCAGAGTGGAAGCACGTGTAGAGTCACGCTTCCGTATCCATGGCCTGAGTTTATTCGTAATCCATTAACAAAAGAGCAGACTACGGGCCCCTCAGTAAATCCCGATGTAGATCAAACATCTCTGTATCGAAGTGATATAATATCTGAGACTTTTTTATATGATTTTACAATTTACATTGGTATATAGTTATATCTGTTGCCAGTTTCCAAAACCGATCTTTCGTACGAAAGCCAGATTACCCGTGGATTTGACTTGTTAAACCTGTTGTATGCTTAGCCCATGTTACTCAGATTTTGTTTCTTATTGGAAGCTCTGTCTATTTTATATTAGTTAAACGGATTATCCCTGCAACGCAAAAAGGAGATCTAATTCAGTACGGCGAAGGATGCTACTACACACAATTTCAAGCCCTATAAATTCAAGATTCAGTATTCATAACGGATTTTTTTTTTTTTAAAGTTCAAGGGCAAGAGCCCCGGCCTTTCATTAACAAAAAAAGACCAAACCGTTTACAGCACAGGTTATCAAGTTCCCAGAAACCACAGCCGCCATCCCGGCTCAGCTGGTTACAGAGTATTTGAACTGAAAAATAACAAAGGGTAGTGGACTGAACTAGAGCAGAACGGATGAACCAATTCATAACGGATTATCTGTAACGTAAAGGGATCCTACTTCATAATAGCAAACATATCTACTCTCAAGTGTTCCTTAGATACTTAGAAGATGCTACTGCACAAAGTTCAGGCCTATTCATAAGCAAATGTCATTCATGCACCAAATAAAACCTTGCAAGCAGAAAGCATAGTATGTGTTGCACAAAACAAGAGGGATTGAGGACAGGACATCCCAAAAAGTAAACTTGAAGTTGTGTGGAGAAGGTAATATATCCAGATATTTTAACCAAATAAACAGGAATAGGATACTACATGATTGTTACAGATAGACAGCGGCTAGAAGATTGGAAGTACACTTACAGCTGCAAGCACATCAAATTGCCATGTAATTAGTATTTTTCGTCCCAGTGGGTGAGTTTGTCTTTGTGCAAAACCTTCCTGCCTTTGCGCCTGCGCTTCAGCACCTTTCTTCAGAAGTAGTCGCATCCGCCTGCGGGAAACCATGTCAATGCGGGCAAGTGACTTCCTAGATCTTGATCTCTTTGTCATGCAGAGGGCAGCCTTTCAGCCCTAATCTGCATACCAGGGATCTCCGTGTTGTCATTCTATTGTAGCTGAACTCAATTCCCAAAGATGAACCTGACATAGGACATGTTAAAAGTATAAGAACAATGAAGGCACCCAGGCATTCACAACCACTTATTTGTGAATACCTATCTGGTTGTGTTTGGATTTTGGAAAGGTTATACAATGCTTAAGTGGTTCGTTGAATTCAACTTTGATGTGCTTATTTTAGGAGCTTTGGGAGTGATTAAAGTGGTGTGGTATCAGTCTTGAGAACAAGTTTTCTTGGAAACTCTTGTGCCTCAATTGTGTTATATAATTTATTTGACTAATCTTGGTCAACAGTTGTAGGTATGCAGCCCTTCATAGATATTGATTTCTTGTCAAGCAAAAGAAAATGTTAATTCATGTCTTGTAAAGATGTTGTCTAGATGATTAGCAATAGAAAACAAGACAAATTCTATACAGCTATTTTTTATGCGGTTTTTGCAACATAGATTGATTCAGGACTGAAAGAAAATGGCTAATTCTATGTAGCTGTTGTCATGTAAGATTTTGCGACATTCACATCATTTAGAACAAAATTCAGACATACATCAGACATTTTGTGGGGAACAATAACAAGAGATTACAGGACATTTTGTGGAGATAATAAAATTACAAAGTTTCATATTTTGTCCTTCTCATGAAAAAAATGAGCATTCACATCATTTAGAACAAAATTCAGACAAATATAGTCTAGAATTCATCAGACATTTTGTGGAGATAATAAGAATTACAAAAGTTTCATATTTTTGTCCTTCTCATAACTGACTCCACAAGAACTCTACAAACTAACTTTTCGTCACATTCACATTGTACTCAATAAAATTTGGTTGATCGAGCCATTTAGGAATGCTCAGACTCCAGAATATAAAATTTCAGATTTCTCTGAACTATCAATTAACCAACAGGTTTCACACTAACTGAATTTCAGTTTTTCATAATACCAGACACACAAGTTTCATTGTTTTCACACAACTAACTAGGACACTTCTGTTTATTTAGAATTTTATGTGAAGGGGAGCAATTTTTTTTTATTTTATTTTATTTTTTTGGATAACAAGGGGAGCATAGTTGATTCTGTTTCAAATGTTAAACTAACATAGGTCCCCAGGTATTGTTCTGCCCACTATAGTGGACTAGAGGCTAGAGTAATGAACAACAAATTATACAAAACCTGCAGCCTCTTGATACCACCTTCAATTTCATGCATCATTAGTGAATCATGTGTATTAACAATTGAAACATTCTATTCCGCAAACCTAGTGCCAACACATGGTGCATGAAGTCATAATTTCAATGCCATTTCCCCGTGCGAGGAAAGCACTACAGTACTAGTAAGCAACTACTCTAAGTCACAAATTCCCCAAAACCAAAACAAGTGGCCGCCCAAACGCCCAGCACACGAATACAGAGAAGAAAAAAAGGAATACGGGACGCATTCTCACCAGCGAAGGAGGAAGGAGGAGGTGAAGGCTAGCGACGCCGAGACCGACGCCGCGAGCGAGGCAGAGCGGAGGCGGAGGCGGATGACGTGGAGGGAGGACGAGACGAAGGAGAAGCTCCGGAGGAACGGGGAAGCGGAGACGCCCACCCGGGGGCCGCCCTGCGAGTGCGGGCGACGCCTCCGATAGCCGCCGCCGAGATCCTCCCGGAGTGGAAGGACAGAGACGCCATTGGAGAGGCCAGGGCGAGCGCCATGGTTTGGAGGACTAGCAAAGTGCTGCAGTGCGCCACTCCCCTGCTGCTTGTTTTTGTTTCCTTTCCTTTATCTTATCCAATCCACGCTCGATGAAACAGGCCTTATGGGCCTCCATTTCGGCCTAGTGCACATTGGGCCCAGATTAGCACGTCCCCGCCGCCTTGGAGAACGCCGTCGCGCTTTCGGCACTCCACCGCGCTCCCGCAGCCCCCGCCGCCGCCATCACCGGGAAACCAGACCTCTGGCTCTGTCTCCGTCTATATCAGCACAGGATGACCAGGCGTACCACGACGCAGTCTTGCTAATCAATGGTCAAGAAATATGTAGCTAGTCAACAATGTCGTTAGGAAACACACAGAGCATGTAGTCTCAAAATAGCATGTTGCTTAAGATCAGGGGTGGGACCGGTGGGTTGTCTCTGGTATCAAAACGCCTTGTCTCTGGTATCAATCAAGTCCCATGATTCTTTTTAAGCAATTGCATACTTCTTCCGTCGAGCCGTACCAGTCAAACTGTCTAAAGTTTGACCAAATTTATACTAAATAATATTAGCATTTTTTCTCTTTAATAATTTTTATTATAAAAACTAAAAATAGATTATGTATATTAAATACACACTCCGTTCCATAAATAAAAAAAGTCAGTTTTGACTTCTAAAATTCTTGTTTGACCGTTAAATCTTTTTCAAAAAATAAAATTTAAAATTTTAGCTTTTCTGTTTTATAATGATATATTTATTTGGTTATTTGTAAAAAAAAATAGATAAGACAATTGTAAAAGTTAAAAACAGATTTTTATTTATGGGACGGAGGGTGTACATAGGATATATGCATGTGAATTAGATTATGTTCTTATGGTTGTCCCACCCCCACACACACACACACACACACAAAAAATTTCTTATTACAATCCCTGCTCGGTGTATGACTTATAATATAACACTTTTGAGTTAGCTTTTTGTATCTGCCCTGTTTTAGTAATCCTGAAGAGCAATGCAGGAGCAAACAGGCAATGCTGAAGACCTCCCAAATGTAAAGGCAAGAATCAAAATAACCCAATGGATTTTTGCGGTAGGCATAGTAACAACTAACGACAGAAAATGGATAGTTTCAGGTTGACAGCGCTAGTGTGGCCTATCGGGCGTATTGTACAGATCTTAAAAAAGATCGATGGAGCTAGCTAGTAGCTACTGAAAAAATGCTATAAACATGTCGAAGATGGAACGGTGTCCATTTGGCGATACAGTAGAATAGAACGATCCTCATTTCTTCTTGAAGGTAATGGCGTTCGGCTCTTCAGGTACCGACGGCAGGCGCTGCTTCTCCCTCCTCCACCTGCTCGAAGCAGAGCCTGCAGCTCAGCCTCCGTCAAGCTCTCCAGCCGTTTCTGCAAGGACACGAAAAGCAACAGGCCCATGGAGATCAAATCAAGCTCTCTCTCTCTCTCTCTCTACGGCGATGGTCTAGCGGATGCGAGGGACAATTCAGAAGCCGCGACACGGGCGCACCGTACCTCCATGACTTGCTTCTCGTAGTCCCTGAGCTGATGCGCGTAGGTCATGTCCTTGTTGGCCACCCGGAACATGTAGGTGGAGATCCACCCCACCGTCATCCGAGCACCACCAGCAGCTGCACCGCGTTGCCGGCCTGCAAAGGTCCACTCCCAGGAAGCTGCACGCGTAGCGTTTCCCGGCAGTAGTGAACCAACTGCAGAGAAAACGAGCGAAACTTCTGCACTGAAAATGGACGCGGCGGCGGCGGCGGCTCGCCTCGAAGGCCGTACTTGAGGCCGACGCCGAAGCGGTGACGCCGGAAGCCGATCAGCGGGACGTCTTTCCTCGTGTACCCGGAGCAGCGCCTGCAATGGACGGAACGCCGGCCCGCGCGGGTGTTCTCACTGTAGCAATTTCAGGAGCGTTTCGGGGATATCAACCAGGTCGTGGATCGATCGATTTACCTTCTCTTGTTTTTGGGGATTGGGAATCATCCGTGCTGCTCTCCGAGACCTTTGCTCCGTGGCGCAAAGCGCCTCCCTCTGCCCTCGCCGATCTGAGCAGGCCGTTCGGCGCCCGTTGGCGGCAGCACGATTTTGGCTTTGGGGAGCACCGGGCAGGACGCATAATAATCAAATCAGCTTAACAAGATGGTGAGAAAGAAGTACATAGTTGCCGCGGCGTACTGGAAGAATGGCAAGGATGCAGAGAGGCTATCACTCCTGGCGGAGCGGACGGCGGCGCCACCAGGGGCGGCACTAGCTGCCCCGCAGGCGAGGACTGAAAGCCACGGGGCGGCCACCCGCTGCCGGAGCCATGCTCGACGCGCGCTACACCCTCCCGCTCGTCCCCACTTGCCAGGCCGGGCAGCTCTATCTTATCCTGGGCGCACGGGCGGCGACGAGGACGCTGCCGAGCCGCGCGTGCCTCGCGTCCTCCTGGGCTTTTGAGTTCAGCGATGAGCTCCAAAATATCGCGTCGTGTGGTGTGGATAAAGGCGTTTCCGCCTTTCTGCCGCGCGAACCAGGAACCAGTTGCTCGGCTCGGCTTTTTTGCCTGCCTCCTGCTGTTTCCCCGAGAAAAAATGGCCTCGTCGTCCGTCTTCACCTCGCTCCGGCTACCCGTGCCCAACGTCGTTCCGCGCTGTGCTTCTCATCCACCCAGGGCGTGCAGCCCTCGACGGCCCACGACGCCGTCCCTCGACCAGGACAGCGCGCCTCCTGTGGCAGTGGCTACCCACAGGAGGGGAGTTGGTGCTAGGCGCGGCGCTGAGCGCAGTGCTGTCAGGGCGCCGCCCGCCCGCCAGGCGCGCGCGAGTCGAGGTCGGCACGTACCTGCCGCCGGCGCCGTCTAACCCCCAGCTTCGTCTTCTTCCGCGCGCCACCCCAAGGACACCCCCCGCGCTCCGCGCCGGTAGGGTCTCGGTCTTGCTTGGCATGATTTCTCTGCACGACAACCTGCATTGACAGTCAATTCTGGGTTTGGGTGGCAATCTCCAGGCAATGTGGGGCCGTACGAGTTCATCCTGCCGCCGACCTGGAAGCAGACGCGCGTGGCAACATCCTGTCAGGGAACTACTGCCAGCCCAAGTGCGCCGAGCCGTGGGTGGAGGTGAAGTTCGAGGGACGACAAGCAGGAGGAAGGTGCGGAGTGGTGGCGTCGCCGCTCATCCGCCTCACCCGGCAAAGCCCCGCAACGCCACGATCCGGGACATCGGCGGCCCCAGGGAGGCTGATCGCCTCGCTCGGCCCTTTCGTCACCGGCAACACCCGGCTTCGACTCCACGGCAAGGCTCGTCGACATCAACGTCGGGAACGTCGACGGCCAGACACTGGCGCGTAATATGTATGATGAAATCTTTCTCCGATTTATTTACAAAGCGAGCTGCTGATGCGGATCATGGTTCCTGTCATGCTCACAGTACCACAGCTACGTGCTGGAGACTCCATTGGCGCTGACGGGTTCGCACAATCTGGCCAAGGCCACCGCCAAGGGAACACGGTGGTGCTGTTCGTCGCGAGCGCCAACGACAAGCAGTGGCCGGCGTCTTGAAGGTTCACCAAGCCATAGTGGACTCGTTTCAAGTATGAGTGGTTTTAGTGGGCGATGAGGCTGTTGGCAAACATCGCCCGGCCTCTTGAGTTGTTGCTTTATGAAGCTCTAAAATACGAGGGAGTATATATAATCTGATAAAGGCAAAGCACTGCTTTTTGAGGCTTGGTGACGTTTGCTGTTTCATAGCTTGTCGAAGACGGGGCGTCAGTTGTACACAATGATGAGGAACAGATTACTATTTTTCAGTAAAATGCAGGTTCTCTTGTACTAAGTCAGTAGATGTGATTCTTTATCTACGCTGCACTTGACTTGTACAAAAGGAAAATGGCCAGATATGACAATCAATTATATCAAACGCCACAATTTTTTTTATCGCCTAAGCATGTTTTATTAAGCGAAAGAAGAGCTGGCTACTATTACAGCAAGCCGGTGGCTCCCCACCTTGAGGCATTTCGAGGCGGTCCTCCTGCGGTGCATTTGCCTCCCCCTCTCTCTCTCTCTCTCTCTCTCTCTCTCTCTCTCGCGCCGCCACCGGAGCTGGCCACAGGCACGGCCTCGCCCGGCCGAGATGGCGGTAGTGTGGCCCTCTCCTCCCTCGGTGGCGTGCGGCGGCAGAGCCGGTGGTCCTTCCCCACGCGAGCTACGTGGGGCTCGGCGGGGAGGCCAGCGGTAAGCTGTGGTCGCACCCAGGCCGGTGCCCGTCTTTGGAGCATGGGGTTGGCGGCGGGACTCCCTCCCTCTCCCTCTGTTCATCCCGTCCTCCGTCTTGAAGATGGCGCATAGGCGGGGGCGACCGTTCCGATGGCTGGGCGTTCGGATCGATGACGGATTGCCATATCCCGGTGTCGAGGCGGCAGCTCCGGCTGCCACTAGGGCGGGCGGCATTGTAGCTAACGGCGGTCCGGGCGGCAATGACCGGTTTAGCGGCGGCCGACCAAGAGCTGCTGCCATGCACGGGCTGGTCGGTTGGCGGTAGGGCGGGAGTTACGTGCGGGGAGGGCTCTTCCCTTCTCTACCTGCCCCTCCCCTCATGGACTTGGTAGGTTGCTATGGCGGCGATCAAACCTCTCCGAGGCTGGCTCACAGCGGAGTCAACTCCTCGGCGGCCTAAGCGATAGGCTGCTTCAGTGCATGATGTTGTTTATCCGGGGGCGGAGCTACGGTGAGCATCACAGGTGCGGCGCACCACGAAAAATTCAAAAAAAGCATGGAAGCGACTAAAATTTCACCATATGTGCACCCATATATTATACATCTTTGCACCTGGTGCAAGGCGTACCCTCCTCAGATTTCCTCTAGCTCTGCCCGTGGTTGTTATCAAGATGGAGGTGGAGAGGCGGCGGCGGCGGTAGCCCGGGTTGGGGGCACGCGTCCCGTCAAAGCGGCCCCTAGGAGCAGGGGGGCGGTGTCAAATATATGGTGAGGGCACGCCCGTGGTTGAGGAGCGACTATGCCAGCCCGCCACTACAGCTTGAGTGCCTAAAGTCAATGATGATGGTTAGTGGCGGCCTAAGTGTGCGGCGGTGTGGCCAGCGCGTGGCGAATCAGGTCCGGCTCTCGCGGCCCGGCCAGAGGTGGTGGCTGCTGACGTGTGGCGCTGCGGCGTGCGGTCGGCGCATCAATGCCCTCTTGAGGGCTTTTTTTGGAAGGGCGGGATATGGCGATGGTGATCAAAGGTTGGCGGTCGGCTTTGCGACCCGACGTTCGTGCTAGAGGATCCGCGAGGCGGCGAAAGCCTCGACAGGGCGCCATTTGGTGTCGTTCCCCTATTGGCGAGGGCGTCGTGTTACCCTCTAGCATGTTTTCCAAGGGTGAAAACCTTGTCCACATTAGGCGGCGGCAGCAGCGCCAGCGGCATCGCTCCCTTCCTAAGGTGCCGCTTTTGGAGTTTCGTCGTGCCGATGTATGCGAGGGTTCGTTGTCGGAAGTCGATCGGTGGCGAGCAGATATAACCACGACACATATGGGGTGACTGGCGGTGGTCTGCCATGTGAAGTTGAAGTTGCTAGGCGGCTTGGTTTTCCATTCACGTGTAATGACCCCATGGCAGCGCGTCGAGTTTTGTGATCGTCACGTTATGTGGGCGCTTATTGCTCTTCTCGTGTCTTTTGCATCCTCGCGGTAGCTAACCTTCTTCTTCTTGTATAAAATTATCCTTTCATCCCGAATTGGTGATGCAGCTCTCATGCCTTAATTTAAAAAGCGAAAGAAGTTTTTTGAAATACAAAGAAACGAGGGATAACACCGCGATTTACGAACACCACAAAAATTCATTTCCCGGGCGTTTCATTAGGAATGTCCTGCAATGATTAGAAAATGTTCGAGGCAACGCATGTTTTTCTTCCAGAAAAGTTGCTTGCGTTGCGTTTCAAATTTGGAGACCCTCTGTACCAGGAAAACTAGACTTTTCAGGCATACTCTTTTGACTTGTTCTTGACAAAGCGATCCAATGAAAACGAAAAGCCACAGAAGCTGAATTATTGCATCTTATAAAATTGAATCTTAAGGCTCGCTTTGGCGTAACTTCAATTTACTTTTGTCAGTGAAGGCTAGGCTGTGACAAAAAACCGAGGCTGAATCAATGTTAAAAAAGCTTTTGAGTATACGCTGGCATGCACCCGCCACTCGCTCGATTTTAATACAGGCACATGTGTTATCGTGCTGCACTGCACTGCACTACCACGAGCTCTCGGCGTTCATCCAGATTTAAATACCTACCAGTCACTTTTTCAGCGCGCCTTGTAGCAGCCATACCATACATCTCTATCAGTAATAAGATCACCAGTATGATGCGCAGAATCGAACTGGGAAGAAAAAATCAAACCAAAGCACGCTAGTCAAGAAATGAAACGCATTCTGCTGACGGTTCGCACTTTGAAGGGCGAAGGCCATTAAAACAAATCTTTCCGGACACCTGCAGCTCCATGCGCTTGCCAACAGCCTCACTACTTGAATAAAGAAACAATTCTACGCTCTCCGAGAGCTGCTTTTGTTCATCTTCATTGAATCGAATCCACATGGTCGAGAGCCGCATTCTCCCTTTTTTGGCTTGTAATAAAAAACATAGACGGAGCTGTCGATGTCGTTTTCTGGAGCTCCTCCCGTCCTCTACAAGCGCCGAAGACTCCGAGGAAAGTCTGCAGTTTCGCTGTTGTACTTGTACTAGTAGTCCACGGATCTCGCTCTGCAGTGCCCTGCAACGCGAACCAATGGCCACGGCGGCGACAGCTCGGCACGTGGTCGCGGTGCCATACCGGGCCGTGGCCACATCAACCCCATGCTCGTCGTGTGCCGGCAGCTCGCGGCCGCCGACGCCGGCACCAACGTCACCGTCGTCGTCACGGAGGTGGCACGCTGCTGGCCGCCGCGGGGGTGGCCGGCGCGCTCCCGGACCGCGTCCGCCTCGCCGCCACATCCCCAACGTCATCCCTCGAGCGGAACCGCGGCGCCGACTTCGGGGCTTCATCGAGGCCGTGAATACAAGATGGGGAGCCGTCGAGCGCGGCTGCTGGACCGACTGACGACCAAGCCGGACGCCATCGTGGTCGACACCTTCCTGATTTGGGGCGTGCCGGCCGGTGCTGCGCAGGGGATACCGATGTGCTCGCTGTGGACGCAGCCAGCCACGTGGTTCTTGGCGATCTGGCACATGGACCGATGGCCGCCGGCGGATGATCATCAAGGGAAGAAGGTATTGGCTACTTCCCTTCTTTTTTACATACAGCGTGGGGAGTTTGATTGTCCACACGCAGTCGATACAGGGAGGGCAGAGTCAGAGGGGATTAGCAGAGAGTTATTCTGTTTTTTCTTCTTGTGCTTATTTAAGTCATCAAGGCATTCACTTCAAAATTCTGTGTAGTCTGATACTGGGTTCATGTTCGAAGATTTTTTTCCCGCGCTTTATGAGAAATTAGTCCGAGCCCGCAACTTAAGAAAGGTACCTAAATATTCATGAGTTGCCATGCAATCTGATCATGAAGGTCAAGATACCTGAATGTCTCTGAGCAGAGATCAGTATCACCCACTTCTAAGAACTTTGATGCAAAAATGTTGAACATTGTTTGTGTCTAGAAAATGTTTGAATCATTTTCTGTTCAAAGGTTCATAAAAAACCGGATTAACCAAAGTTAGGGATCAGTGAAGACAGCTACCGCCTTCAGAGCATTTTCAGTTTACTTTAAAGCTTTATTTTAGTTTTCCATTTTTATCTGTATTATTTGATATTCCAAACCCATGATTCTAGCACAAAACCATGTCCTTCACTTTCCATCTCCTGAATAAGCTACTCACGGATGCTATGACCTTCAGAATTCAAGTGACAAAACACTTGCTAATCAATTAAAAGTATGAATGAAGTTAGCCCAGAAAATTCTTCTTGTCCCCCAATGAATACGTTTACTCTTTAACAGGTAACAATTTCCAATTTGCATGCATTCAAAGCGCCCAACTAAAAACACAATGCTGTTCTGAAGTCCTTCTTTTTTTGTTAAGTATTCAGCCACTTACAGTGCTAACTTGTTTATATATGTACTTTAGTTTGCTCAGCTCAGTAATAGATATGGTATCTGACTTTCTATGAACTGCAGGCCGAAGCTACAAGTCCTTGGATCAATATTTCCCATTCCCAGCCCTCTCATCAGTAAAATGTTCTGATATCAACATCTTCAGCTCCCAGGTTCAAGTAATGAAACGATTAGCACAAGTGTTCTCCAACGTGCGCAAGGTACAGTGTGTCCTCTTCACCTCCTTCTATGAGCTTGAAACCGGTGCCATCAATGGAACAAGGCAAGTGGTTCCTTGCCCCATATATACATTGGTCCTTCAATTCCATACATGCCACTGAAGGGGTGATTCAGACAAGCACCATGATAACTACTTTGATTGGCTGGATGCCCAACCAAACTCGGTATTGTACGTATCCTTTGGCAGCTATGTTTCGATGCCTTCGTCTCAGTTGGAAGAGGTTGCCTTGGGGCTGCGTGAAAGCACAGCTAGGTTCTTCTGGGTGGCCCGGGACAGTGCTACCTCCACCACCCTCCAGCAGATCTCTGGTGACAAGGGTTTTGGTGGTGCCATGGTGTGGCAGCTGAAGGTCCTGTGCCACCTCCATCAGTGGCTTCCTGAGCCATTGTGGATGGAACTCGACCCTGGAGGCCGTGTTCGCTGGAGTGCCTATGATTGCTTTCCCCATGGTTGGGATCAGTTGGTGATTGGTCATCTCATAGCTGATGAATGGAAGATTGGCATCAACTTTGGGAACAGAGAGGGAGGATGGTGTTATCAGCAGGGCTGCAATCTCTGATGCTGTAACGAAGCTTATGGATTTGGTGACGATATCGATAGCCTAGAGATGAGAAGAAGAGCTGCAGAATTGAAAGAGGCTTCACGCAGCGCAATTCAGGAAGGTGGATCTTCACAGTGTTCTTTGAACAATTTCATTAGAGATATCATCGAAGGAAGACTGAATGCTGCAGAAACTTCACGGTAGGCTTTGCTTAAATTTGAAAAGAGTTAGGAGACAGAAATGTTGCTCTCCTCTCATGTTCACGCATATTCATCCCACCCACAATAATTATACAAGGTGTGACTTGAAATCATGATTGCCACACACACATGTAGTTTTAAACTTTCTGGAGCTTTCTGTAGGTTTAACACAGAAGACTTGATGTTGTCTGTAGCAAAAAGATAGGGGACAACCATAGTCATAGTCATGTACTCATGTCACAAAAATTCTGTGCCCGGAAAACTTGTGCAGGAACTTATGCTTCATAATACTGCTATTTTGAAATAATGAAAGATCTTTGTATCGTATCGGTCCCTACTTTTGTATATTTATGCAAGTGCAAGGCATCTATGCAGAGTTTTTGTTTTTGTTTGTTTTTTCCTCGTAGGAAAGGCCCTCCAAGGCAAAAAATACTTGATATCTCACCAATTCAATTGGGATCCTGCGGTCACTGCCTTTTACGTCCAATATTATTTTTTCCTAAATCATCGTAATAAAAATTGAGAAGAAAAAAAAATACAAGCGTTAGTTGAGTCAAGAACT